>JASDQU010588258.1:17145-39235 GCA_032191745.1 Picea mariana | reverse complement strand
CTCCTTTATCACTGCATGATCTTCAATATTCGACACCTTACCCTTAGGTATTTCCTCCACATAGGCTGCAAATAATTGACAACCTTTCCTGTAGTACTTCTTCAGCTACATTGCTGAGATTTCTCTGATAGCAACAACTATGGGAATTCCTTGGACTATTTTCTGATTTCCTTCCTCATCCAGGTAAGTGAATGCCTTGTTACGACAGTCCAATATGGCATGGTGTTGGTCCAACCAGTCCATCCAAATTAGACATTCATAAGAACCTAAAGGCAAAATGTTCAATTCATCCTTTGTGCTCAGTCCATTCATGTCCATAGGATAGGACTTAACCAACTCAGTGACTTTTCTCTTGGTTCATGTAGCCAACTGCACTAACCAATACTTCTCATGCTTTCTTCTTGGTAAATGCATACTTTCCACCACTCTAGGATCTATATAACTATGGCTAGCCCCCGAATCAATTAAAATAGAAAAGGCATGGTTGTTGATCATACCTTCCACTTCAATCATGTGCGACTAATATTTTTCTTTCTTGTTGTCCAGGAAAACGTAGATCCTTGACATTCTACTTCCCATGTCTTCCACTATTTCATCTTGCTGAACATTATGGACAGCTCTCGCTTTGCCATTTTTGTGGGGACAATCTCTGTACTTGTGGTTCCCCTGACAACCCCAACACTGAATGGGTGTTTGCCTTGGCCTTTTTTCCCCTACGTCATCCATTCTCGATTCTCTAAATGATGGTTGTCCTTGAGGACAATTTCTGAAAAAGGGAGGTTTGTTTTCATCCTACCTTTGTTCTTTCTTAAACTTCTTCTGGTCATCCCAAGCCTTCCGAAAAGTAGGATTTTATCTTTGCTCCTCATATAAGCATTTCTCTCTTCTTATAGTTTCTTCCATGGTCTTAGGGTCATCATACTGGATCTTGTCACCGATGGAAGGTGGAATTCCACTCAGATACCTTTGAATCTTGACGATCTCATCTTTGATGAACGAAACATACTTCAGCAATTCCAAAAATATTCCTTCGTATTCATCAATGGTCATGCTACCCAGTTTGAGTTCAAAGAACTCTTTCATCTTTCTGTCATAGTATATTTTAGTCAAGTATTTCTTCTCAAAATATCTTTTGAATTCCTTCCAAGTGATATCTTTCTCTCTAATGTGTTGCACCTACACAAGTTGATCCCACCACATGGATGATTTTCCTTTCATTTGATACATCACAATTCTTCCTTCTGCATGAGAGGAATAATTTTGTAGTTGGAAATATTTCCTCATGCCAAGAAACCATGTTTCGACATCTTCCTCCTTCTGGTGCTCTCCATCAAATGTGGGAGGCTTAATCTTATTCATTTCCCCCTTTAGTTCATCCACTCCAGATATCCTATGCTTTTTGGTAAGATATGGGATTGAACTACTATGTGCCCTCCTCTTGGAGTGACCTTGGGAGTGATGATGGTGTCTACCAACACTGCTTGATCTTATTCCCTCATAAGTCTGGTGACTCCGTGTTTTTCTCGAGTCTCTCTCCTTGTCAAACTTCTTTTCTATTCTCTCCGAACTCTTCATCAACTTTAATTTGAATTCTCCCTGTTGTTCCTTAGCTTTCATGAGATTTCTGCTATTTTCTCGGTGAGTTTGGGCATATTTCTAAAATCTTTCAATGATTTTCATCATATGCCCTTCCTTATCTATCTCTTCTCCATGCCCATTGGAGTTCGACCCTTCAACTCCCAAATGAAAATCCATCCCTTTAGCTTCACTCTCTGAGCTGGAAGAATTCTGTGTCTCCTCCATTTCTTTTCACTCAGTGTCAATTCATTGCGGTCCTGACACTCGTTGAACTCTACAAACACAACATCCAGTCAACCAAAAATTTTCAGGCCACCTATCCTTAAAAAATCCCACAGAATTCATAAACCAATATGAACCAAGAAAATTTCAAAATTTCATTTATTTCTGAGCTCTAGTCTATTATGCAACACTCTTTCAGGCACTGGACCCTTCTCTTAGTATCTTGCCCATGTGATCATGAGTTGTGACCACTCGCCTATCCAAGAAGGTGCTTCGCGACTTCGCGTTTTGGGAATTCTGTTGTGGGCCAAAGTCGATCCTCTCGATTCTCTATTTTTTGAATCATGAATCCTTTAGGTGCTAGCTCCTCCCACTAGGCCCCTTTGATCATGTCATTGGGATATGACATGGCCCCAACTTCCAAACACTTCAGAAAAATTGCGCTTTGCATCCCCGGATGTTAGCTCACCTCATTTCTTCCAAAACATGAACTTCACACACATCGAATCGACGATCTTGAATTTCCCCACTATCCAACGTTCTAGCTCCTTTTCTCTGCAAATTAGGACCTCACGTGTCAAAAGTTTTCAAATTATCTCCCACAGTCCTTCAAAGTTTCGATTACTAAAATTACGAAGCAGGATGGATCAACGGTTCACGTCTATCCAACATCCAACCGCTGATACTCATTATGGAATTTTGTCATCAAAGCTTCGGGACTCGAAGCTTCGGGACTTCAGAATTTTGGAACTTCAGGTTTCAGAAGCTCTCACGCTTGCTTCCTTCCTATGTCTGACTTCCGAACTTCCGAGCTTCTCTACCCTCCGGGCCCACATAGTACAAATGTAACCAACTAAAGCGATGGCATGTGGCATGCTTACGAAGGTCCATGTCACCCCATGTGATGTCATCTGACCCCCACCACATATACCCTTTTTACTTCGAAACTTCAGACTTCGAAAGTTTGTGCATCGGCACATCCCACTTCTCTCGATAGTTGAATTCCCGAAATTATAATCTACTCTTCTGCTTGATCCAATGGTCAAGATATTTTCCCTTGATATACGGTGTAGATCTCCTCGGGACTTTGGAGTTTCAGTTTTCAGAGGTTTTTGCCTCAGCACACCCCGCTTCTCCTTATTACTGAACTCCAAAAGGATTCCAAGATAACCATCTTGTACCTTCTCCAAATCTGACAGTCGTAAAGTTTTTTCCTTTCCTTCTGAACAGATCCTACAGCTCCAACACCCCAAGTGTTGAGCTCTCTCTCTCTCTGGGGTCAATTACCACACCGGCTATGGTTTTATTCTACCGCTACTCCTCCTAAGCTTCATAACACATCCAGGTAACCCCTTTTCACTCAGAAAACATTCAAACTTTGAAACCCCATCCAGGCTCAATGTTGAAACCTTGGGATCTTATACCATATTGTAACATCCGCCGCCATCAACCCCACTGTCAGGCAATGCTACTACGTGGAATAACACTTATAAAGTATGCATTTAAATGAATTTAAATGAGTTAACACAAAGTAAACACATAATTACCGCTAACATACAAAATTAATTAGAATTAATAATAATTCCACTTGCAACGGAATACATGATAAGATTACTAGCATCACAGACATGCATTTTAATTGAAATTAAACACATAATGATACTTATCTTTGAAACTGTAGTAACTCCACCAACTACATCCAGACCTTCCAAGAACCTCCCAGCCTTAGACCATTCTACTCATCACACTCACCAGTGGGTCACCCTTGAGCTGGGACTAAGCTCCACCCAAGGCAAGGGAATCCTAGACTAGGCTAAGGTTACAGGAAAACTACACAATGCAACCGGAAGGATTCTCTCCAAGAGCCTTCTTACACCCACTACTCATGAAATATCATTCCCCACATGCCTATTCCACCCTGGAGTATACACCTTCACAAGCACAATCCATCGATGCTCCACCTCCTTCTCTGGGTCTCAACAACAGATCAGATCAAGAATTCTCAGAGCTCCGTAGCTGGTGCTAGACTCTTTCTGGGAGAAAACCACTTCCTAGCAGACTCTCTCTCACCTAGAGAGAGTTGATCACAGGCCTAACAACCTGTCTCTTCTACCACAGGCCTAACAACCCACTTCTTCAACACACTCCTCAACTTAGCTCCAACCAGATGAGGACAACAACAATGGTTCAACACTCATTCACACAGGGATGACAGTAGCAACAACATATGGGCATGGAACTACAGGCAGAAATAGCCCATGCTAAAACATGACACAACTAAGGTGATGACGCAGGTGTTGAGTTCCTCAGAAGCAACAAAATGGTTCTCGGATTTCAGGTTTTTCAGGATACGTGATAAGAAAATTAAGCAGAGGTTGATCACAAAGGTCTCATGGTCTCAAACGGAGGATCATGAAAATGGTAGAATGAACCCCCAACTCATCTGACACTCCAGATTTTAACTGCATGCGCCCAGGTCGAAACTTGTCTTCCTGGAGTTGCATGTGTTCCCTTTTGCACACGTTGGAGCTACATGCATTGCCTCTCCCAGGACTTAGGATAAAAAAAACATGTCTTTCACACAGCTTTGGAATAATAATAAATTATTATTATCAAGGAATTAAGCCCTAATCTTAGACCCTCTTTCCAACCTTTCAACCCCCTTTCCCTTACCGACTCTGTGGAAGCTTAGTCCCCCGTCACTCTTTCTTTGTGATTGGTCTGCATGCAGTGATGTTTAATCTTTATTAATATTCTGCATAATTGCATATACAAAAATAGGCTCCTGGACTTTAATACTTAGGCTCTTTGGCCTAATAAACACATAATCCCACCAAATTATCAACATTCATCTCACCATCCTACAAAACATATTTTACAACTCATAAATACAACAGGGCTCGTCCTTAGGGATATTACATCTACATAGGTACATTCAAACTGAAATGGATTTTATGGACATCTCATTGTTGAGCATTGCCTATCTATATGCTCTCAAAATCGAGCATAAATTTAGGCACAAGAACAAATGGTAGTTGGGTTCTACAAATATGCAACAACCAAAGTATAATAAAGACATCTCTAACAAACAACATCCTGAAAACCAATCCAAGCCACAAGAAAAGAAGGGTCACGGGAAGACGAAGAAGGACACTAGAAAGTGGTGTGATTTCCACAAAATCCCCTGGAACAACACTAATGAATGTCACTCAAAACAATCATTGTTGTTCGAGATCAAAGTCATGGAGTCGAACCCTGATTCAAAATTAGATTCAAAAAATAATGGAAAAATACAGATCATTGACGCAGACTCCACTGTTATTGTCGCGATCGCAACAATTCAACCAGAAGAACCAATAGATTAAAAGAGGGGTAACATCTCTTTCATTCACAAATGTGGGTGAAGGGGACCCCATTTCATTCCATTGTTGATAGTGGAAGCCAAAAGAACCTCATCTCAGAAGAGTTCATCAAACAATTGGGATTGTCGACAACACTGTTACACATTACTTTGGTCACCCCAGGTGAAGTTTGTAGTTTGTCTTGTTTTTTTCTAGCTTCCTGTGGAAGTTAGGGAGATTAGTTTTTGTCCGCCCTTAGAGATTTGTCCAATAAAAAACACCACACCCACATCTATATGACATCGGGTGGCTTCACCAGAGACGAGATCTTTGTGTCAGCCAGCAGTTTTGATTATCATACGGCATCGATCCCTTCAAGGCTGAGGTATTATGTGATGTTGCCTCATTGGATGTTTGCGATGTTCTTTTGGGCCAACCATATATGTGAAAGTGCCATGCTATTTATGAGTCTCTACCCTGTAGTGTCATTGTTACTCTAAGGGGTCATCTCTAGAGGATACTAGAGGTAGTTCCAACTATTGTCCCACCTAAACGGTGTCATAAGGTAGTATCTCATACTACAAAATTCAGCTTCTTCACAGTCTATTCAAAAGGTGAACAAAATAAAACCACAACCGCTGCAACCTCAATCCAAGAACCTTTTGTCCAACAGAAGCAGGTCAACAAGATTTAAGCAAAGTGCAAGAATTTTTTCTACACACTATTAACACATAGAATTGTATTGGTCAAAAAATAATTTCAGTTATGTTTTTTGAGTCATGGAGTTACATAATTCATAGGTTTTCATGTCTTCTCATTATAGTCATCACTTAAAGTTTGATTTGAATAATCTAAAGTTAGTCTTGCCTTGGTCTAGAGTCTTTGGGTTATTCATTTTGTTATCATGACAAGGTGAATAAATCCTCATGAGTCACATCTTTGAATTTTTCATCATCACCTTGACATGTCACACCTCCATGTTGTACAGAAGATTCCCTTTGTCATCATTTATCCGAATGTATCAAGTCAGAGTCGGGTGTATGCACTGCCAATTCACTAGGAGAGTTTGCAATGTACTCTAAGTACATCATGCTTTCATTTGAAATCATTGCAAATTAAAGAACCACGATAGAGGAGATTTCATTGTTTTAAGCACCATCTTTTAACCGATTTTTCAGGGATCATGCCATCAGATATTCTAACAGCTTCCTCGAAGTGTGCAATTCATTTTTGAGTCAGGCACTGCGAACTGGTAGACATGCATTATGAACTAGTACTGTGGACTGGATGAAGAGTAGGTTTGGAGGTTGGACAACTTGAAAACACTCATGTGAAAATTGAAATACATCAGCATCAAGCCCAGGTCCACCAGGCACTTCATGAAATTTTTCATGTTGTTTGAGGGTTGAGAAAAGGGTTTTGGTTGGTTTATCTATCAGCGCTGTAAACTGTCCCATTCGTTTGCTGACAGATTTCAAATTCACTTTCATGATGTTATGAGCCTTTCTTACCAGACCATATCACCTTTAGACCTCATCCATCTTTCCCATCGCTCAGAATTCACTAACTCCACTAATTTTCCCCAGTCTTGTTGTTATCACATAAGGTTGTCAAGGGCCATAGGTGTGTGTTGATATACCCGAGGCTATATTCTTTCCCTGTCTCTATCCTTTTCATAGACCGAATCTTAAGTTTTTCCCCCTTCGTCTTGTAAATCGTTCTCTACTTTCCCTTGTTTGTTTGTACACCCTGGTTTTCCTTAAATATCTTACCCAGTGAAATATTGGCCCCAAGCCCCCCTATTTTTCTCCAAGGGCGAGCACTCGCATCCTGTGTTTCAGTCACTGGTCTCCCTATTTTCTCATCTCACAGTCGATCATCCAAGCCCTTTTTCACTCGGGCCGCAACCATGGACACCGGGCGCAAATTTCATGGTAGTTCATTTCGTGCTCGAAGCACAAGCAACAGACAGTTTCAATTTTGTCAGCGGCGGAGATTCCAGGAGCATTCCAGATTTACATCCCCCGGGTATTCATCATTTCAAAATTGCACGAAGTATAGCACCATGAAAAGAGCCGAAGCCCAAAGTGAACACGAGCCATTGATCTTAAAGGGGGATAGGTGGCTGCTGATCCAAGAGTTCAGGGAAATGAGCTTTGGGAATTTCGAAGTGAGAAGTGCATAAAAATTCCGAAGAGTTGAAGCCTGAACTTTCGAAGCAATCGTGGACCATTGATCTCAAAATAAACAGGGAGTTGTTGATGTTAGCGGTAGTACCTCCCAAAGTGTCGAAGCGCTGAAGTCCCGAAGTGCCGAAGTCCCGAAGTGCCGAAGCATCGAAGTATCGAAGCACTGAAGTCCCAAAGTGACAAAGCGCCCAAGTCCAGAAGTGTCGAAGCGTTGAAGTGTCGAAGTGTCGAAGTCCTGAAGTGAATCTAGACCATCCATCGGCGGGGCCATGCATCATCAAATCTATCACTCCAGGAATTTTACTTCAGGATTTTTAAAATGAGAAAATCACCAAGGTCCTGAAGGCTCAAAGTGAATCTGAGTCGTTGATCAGCAAGAGCCACATGTCATCATATCCATAGCTCCGGGTAAAAATGCATGGAGGAAGACAAGGTTTGAAGTTTGATTTTCCCAGAGCCCAGAGACCCAAAAGAGATCTTAGTCATCAATTTAAGAGTATACGTTGCAGTCATCAATATGGATATCTAGCACACTCGTCGGTCATGACTCCTGGCACCTGTCCAGTAATGATAGGTGGCACTCAGTCCAAGTAGCCGTGGGCATATCATTTGCTTATTTCTTAGTGGAACATGTCACTTCTCTATCATGACACATCAGCATGGTGATGTCAGGCCACCATGTCAGATCATCCTCCGAGAGGTGTCATTGTTCAACGTTAAAAGTAGCATCCCCCCCTAGGTCATAGTTTGGCAAATTCTAAAGTTGGTGGGCGATTAAGCTTGGAAATGGCGCTAACTCTAGTAGGTGCTCCCAGATATCAGATCGATACTATATCTACGACCACAGTTCATTGTGGGGACACAACATGCTCGAGCAATAATTTTCTTGAGTAGTCCCGCAATTGAAACCATGGTAAGGAAGAAGGACTATGTGGCGAAAGGAGATGGATTGCGGGCCCAAAAGTGGTCTGAGCCCAAACCACTTTTGAGAGGCCCCACAATTGTGTGTTTATATGGTGTCCTATCCGAGAGCACCATGTGGTCACCCCCTAGGAATTTAATCTCATTGATTTCTCGAGAAAAGGCAGTTAATGAAAATAGAGATGGTGGTTGAAACCTCGCCTCACTCCATAAATGGAAGGCATGGAAGGCCCGGCCATGGGGACTGAACCGTCAGCCCGTGGTACCCCTATGGCCAAATTTTTCTACAAAACCCATGTCGATCTAATCTCGCGTCTGACAGAGGGGTGCACGTTCAGTTTGACAGAAGAACTCACCGACGCAAAGTTTTGATTGTAGTGACTAGGTCACACTCTTGGTAGTGGCGTATTGTTCCAAGTATAAATAGATAGTTTTTATATTTTGTTAAGGTCATCAATTGGTTGAGCAGAGCTCCCTATTTTGTAATGTTTTGATGCCAGAACTGTTCTTTGGTTATGTATCAAATTTGAGACTTTTAGATTAATAGAAGTCATCCTCTTTTCATCTCTTTGTAAAAAGTTGTGCTAAAACACTCGGGCATGGAGGATCCAGTCGAGGGTTGTTATGTTGTTGTAATGTAGGTTTTATTGCAATGGTATCATGACCAGTTTTAGTCAGCTTCCTTGTGATCTTTTTCCGTCTTACACTGAATGGCTCGGGCATGGAGGATCCAGTCGAGTTGGTGTAGCTACATGGTGATGTAGGTTTGATCATTGTGTTGTTGTGACTGTGTTGTTTGTACATATTTCAGTGTCTGAAACTTGAGCTTAAGAGTGATATTAAGTCTCAGTTTTTATCCTCCAAGATGCTTGAAGGCCTAATGCCCATAGCAATCTTTTCCACCTTTCTTACTAAGTCTTCCCTCTGCTCATACTTAAACTCAATTTACTGACTGAAGTTAGTTGTGGACCTCACTTCCATGTGCATTTCTTGTCCATTTCTATGTTGAACAACATTCATATATTTAGTTTTTTCCATTGACCTCCACTCATATAAAACCAACATCCACCAAACAATCTGATGGGTACTGGGCTAATCCTTCTGTAATATGAGGGTAACTATCAGTGCTAACATTCTTGGTGTCATTGTCGGGGAAAGAATTGAATACATTTCCCTAGTTAAGAACGACAAAGAAATTTTGATTCTGAAGGTGCATCAGATATCAGTACCATTGAATATTGCAACTTGCACCTGGCAACTCCATTATTTCAGTTGTGGCTCCAAAAGGCAGACACATGAGGTCTACTCCACAACTGACTCTAGCTACACCTGAAGTTGACCTAGAGAAGATTATCAAGAAAGGAAAGTTTTCTCGAGAAGGCTCTAGTTGTTGTCCCAGATTGAAAATATCCCTGGGAGAACGATAATGACTAGATCTGGTGTTTGATGGTGAACAAAGACCAGACACTTTCTGACTGCATATCATTCACCTGACGACTCCATGTTTAAAGAATCCAGTGGTGACTCCACAGTTTTAAGAAGTCATATTTTCAGATGGAAGCCATTTTGGCTCGAAGTTTTGCTCCTTTCAATTTCTCTGTTGTTCCTATTTTTCCAAATGTTGTTCCTGCTATTGATGACTGGGGTGATTTTTTGCCCATATTTAGAGAATGTAAAGATGAAAACCCTATCGATCATCTCCATGAGTTTCATGAACTCATGCATCAGTGGGACATACATCATGAGGATGTATTATTGAAGATGTTCATGTACTCATTAGCGGGAGATGCTCATGAGTGGTATCACTCCTTGCGCCTTGCTAGCATCTCCTCCCTGGAACAATTTCATGCAGCTTTCAATGCTCACTGTCAAAGGTGTTATTCATATGAGTTAATCTATCATAACTGTTGTGAGGAGTATGGAGATGGCATTTGGGACATAATTCGTTCTTGCCAAAGATGTGAGGATGAGGGACATCCCCCGAAGGAGCTAATGGAGCTGATACGATCACTTTCTACAAGAATAGAAGAATTGAAGGCAGATTTTTCTTTCCGCTCTTACGAAGAAAATACAGAGGATATTCCAGTTCCGAAAAAAGATGTTCTTGGAAGCCTTGCTTATGATGAATAAGTGATGTCAGATACTGAACAAGAACAAATGATTGTTGATGGATATACCAGCAAAGATGATGAAGAGAAGAGTTTCTTCATGGTTCCTGTTTTTGGTGATTGTGAATCTGACCCTAGAGAGAACCATGAAGGAGAAAAGGGGGAGCCACATCTCTTGGCTATCTTGGATCCGAGATTTCCCCCTTTCAATTTCTCATCCATAGCTGGTTATCCACATCTAGTGCCAGATAGAAATGAATGGGATGATTATCTTCCGAGATTCAAAGGAAGCGAGCATGACAATCCCAGTAAGCACTTATTCAATTTTCATAGATGCATTCTTGAGAATGACTTTGTTCACGGGGATGTCTTGATCAAGATTTTCAAATTTTCTTTGGAGGGAGATGCTCTTGAATGGTGTAAATATTTCCCCGCTTCTAGTATCCATTATTTGAAGGATTTTCACGATGCTTTCAATTCATATTAGGAGAAGCATTACCTGTCTTATATTATTTTGGGTGATTGTTGTAATAATTTTGCATTCTACATCCAACAGATGATAGAGTCTTTCTCGTGTGATGAGTCTGGTGAAGATCTGATTAAAAGAGAAAGTAAGGACAAAAGCAAGTATTTTGCAGTTGTGGATGAAATATTTTCTCTTTATATTTCCCAAGAAGAAGGCCTTCCAGATATGATTGATGATAGCGTTGATGATTGCATAGCCATAGATGAATTATATTTTTCCCCTTGTACACCTGTTGTCTCAGATTTAAAAGAAGATATGGTTGTGGAGGAGGATTCTTCTCTTTTCCTTCAAGAGGATCCCCATGAATTATTTTCACCTGGGATTGAAGAGAAGAATCTAGAGGTTTCTCATTTTCCTGTGCAAGATAAAAGAGTTGTGTGCTCACCTATCTTTGATGAGTATTCAGATGAAGAAGAGTAGATCCCTACATCACATTTTGTTGACTTGGGAAGTAGCCAACCTATGTATGATGGCTATGAATCAGATTCTAATGTGGATATGAAGGATTTACAAGACCATACTATAGAGCCTTGTCCCTTATACATTAAGGAGAAGATTTGTGTAGAAATCAGCCATCTTGGGTCCACAGAAGACATTCAACAACATGTTAAAGAGAAGCATCCAGTCACTGATATACACGAAGAGATTCCTTGCCCTCATCCATCATATGTTATCGAAGCAGACAAAGAAAAAGTGGATCAGTAGCCTGCATCAGCCTTTCACTCACCTTTGCTTTCCACAGACATTCATCCAGAGGTGAGCATCCATAAGACAGAGCATGTTTTATGTTACCAACCTAGTAGGTTTTTTCACTTATTTGATGACCCTGTAGGGTAGTACATGGAGTGGAATTTTTTCTAGGTATTGAATCCTCCAAAGTTTATCTTTCTTTCAGCACTAGGAGGAGAACTCAAAAATGTAATCAATTTGCTGTCACAGTTTCATTATATTTTACTGATCAGTGACAGAGTAAATAAGTTTTCAGTTAGGAGGTTACTTGATTAGCTCTGGTGGAAGTCCACTTTCACCTAACACTTTGTCAAAATTAGTTAATCTAGGAGTGTACATAAATAAGCTCCTTCTGGAGCCCATGTGCTTGTTTTCGTTTTAGTAGAGTAGTGTACATATCTCCCTGTTTTCTTTAGTGAAAGTTTTGAAATAGACTCCATAGCCCAACAACTAAGGCACTAGAGCTACGCATTCTTGGCAGCTCGCAGAGAGCATGCCATCCCATGTGGAGCCAAATGTTATCACATAAGGTTGTCAAGGGCCATAAGTGTGTGTCGATATGCCCAAGTATGTAGTCTTTCCCTCTCTCCATCCTTTTCGCAAACCAAATCTTAATTTTTCCCCCCTTCGTCTTCTAAATCATTCTCTATTTTCCCTTGTTCATTTGTGCACCCTGATTTTCCTTAGATATCTTACCCGAGTGAAATATTGGCCCCAAGCCCCTCTGTTTTTCTCCAAGGGGGAGCACTCGCATCCTGTGTTTCAGTCACTAGTATCCATGTTTTCTCAGCTCACAACCGGTCATCCAAGTCCTTGTTCACTCAGGCCACAACCATGGACACCAGAAGAAAATTTCATGGTAGCCCATTTTGGGCTCAAAGCACAAGCAATAGACAAGTTGAATTTTGTCAGCGGCAAAATTTCAGATTAACGGCCCCCGGGTATTTGGGATTTCAAAATTGCACGAAGTATAGCGCCATGAAAAGAGTCGAAGCCCAAATTGAACATGAGTCGTTGATCTTAAAGGGGGACAGGTGGAAGCTGATCCAAGCATTCAGGGAAATGAGCTTCGGGAATTTCGAAGTGAGAAGTGCATACAAATTCAAAAGAGCCAAAGCCCGAACTCTCGAAGAAATAATGGACCACTGATCTCAAAATCAACAAGGACCCATTGATCTTAGTGGCAGTGCCTGCCAAAGTGCTGAAGCACCGAAGTCCCAAAGTTTTGAAGTCTCGAAGAGCTGAAGTGCCAAAGTCCCAAAGTATCAAAGTGCCGAAGTCCCGAAGTGCCGAAGCGCCGAAGTGCTGAAGTGTCAAAGTCCCGAAGTGAATCTGGACCATCCATTAGTAGGGACACATGTCATAAGATATATCACTCCGATAGTTTTACTTCGGGAGTTTTAAAATGAGAAAAGCACCAAGGTATTGAAGGCGTTGAAGTCCCGAAGGCCCGAAGTGAATCTAAGTCATTGATCAACAAGAGTCGTGTGTCATCATATCCATAGCTTCAGATAAAAATGCATGGAGGAAGACGAGGCTTGAGGTTTGATTTTCCCAGAGCCCGGAGACCCGAAGGAGATATCAACCATCAATTTAAGAGGATAGGTGGAAGTCATCAGTATGGAAATCTGGCACACTCATCGGTCGTGACACCTGACACCTGTCCAACAATGACAAGTGGCACTCAGTCCAGGCAGTCGTGGTCATATCATTCGCTTCTTTCTTAGTGGAACGTGTCACTTCTTTGTCATGACACATCATCATGGTGATGTCAGGCCACCATGTCATATCATCCTCCAGGAGGTGTTATTTTTCAACGTCAAAAGTAGCATCGCCCCCTAGGGCACAGTTTGGCAGATTCTAAAGTTGGAAGGCAGTTAATCTTGGAAGTGGTGCTAAATCTAGTAGGTACATCGATATCTCAAATCAGGACTAGATCTATGACCACAGTTCATTGCAGGGATGCAACATGCTCAAACAATAAATTTCTTGAGCGGTCCCACAATTGAAACCATGGTAAGCAAAAAGGACTATGTGGCGAAAGGAGATGGATTGTGGGCCCAAAAGTGGTCTGAGCCCAAACCACTTTTGAGCAGCCCCGCAATCGGATGTTTATATGGTGTATTATCCAAGAGCACAACGTGGCCACCCCTTGGGCATTTAATCTCGTTGATTTCCCGAGAAAAGGTAGTTAATGAAAGTAGAGACAATGTTTGAAACCTTGGCTCACTCCATAAATGGAAGGCCCGACCGTGGGGACTGAACTGTCAGCCCGTGGTACCCCTGTGGGTAGATTTTCCTACAAAACCCATGTCGATATGAGCTAGCGTCTGACAGAGGGGTGCATGTTCAGTTTGACAGAAGAACTCACCAATGCAAAGCTTTGATTGTAGTGACCAAGTCACACTCTTGGTAATGGCGTATTTTTCTGAGTATAAATAGATAATTTTAATATTTTGTTAAGGTCATCAATTGGTTGAGCAGAGCTCCCTAATTTTTAATGTTTTGATGCCAGAACTGTTCTTTGGTTATGTATCAAATTTGAGACTTTCAGATTAATAGAAGTTAGTCTCTTTTCATCTCTTTGTAAAAAATTGTTCTAAAACACTCGGGCATGGAGGATACAGTAGAGGGTTGTTATGCTGTTGTAATGTAGGTTTGATTGTAGCGGTATCGTGACTGGTTTTAGTCAGCTTCCTTGTGATCTTTTTCTCTCTTACACTGAATGGATCAGACATGGAGGATCCAGTTGAGTTGTTGTAGCTGCATGGTGATGTAGGTTTGATCATTGTGCTATTGTGACTGTGTTGTTTGGACATATTTCAGTGTCTGAAACTTGAGCTTAAGAGTGATCTTAAGTCTGATTTTTTCTTCTTCATGCTGCTTGAAGGTCTGATGCCCATAACAGTCTTGTCCACCCTTCTTACTAAGTCTTCCCTCTGCTCATACTTAAACTCAATTCACTAACTAAAGTTAGTTGTGGCCCTCACTTCCCTGTGAATTTCTTGTCCAGTTTTGTGTTGAATGTCACTCATATATTGAGGTTTGTACATTGACCTCCACTCATATAAAACCAACATCCACCAAAAACTCTGATGGGTACTGGGCTCATCCTTCTGCAATATGAGGGTGACTATCAGTGCTAACAGTTGTGAACCCTTTGTTCCATGCGCAGTGAACTATGTGTTTCAAATAGGGCACTATGAACCCTCTATTCCATCATTGTTGAAACCCAGTCTTTTGTATCTTTTACAAGATCAAATTTTAAAGAGTGACTATGCACCCCTTTCATCTTGAAATTTGAGGTTAATCAACCGTCAAAGTAGGTTTCAAGATTACATGCATTATCATGTTGTTAAATGATACTTGTATTTTCATCAAAAACCCTATTTTAAGAAGCGAATTCACAGGTGTCTCCCTCTTATTATAACTTCCAGTTGTTTTTATTTATATCTCATGTTTGAATAATTCCTTATCTCATTCCTAAATGTGCATAAAGTGATTTGTATAAAAACTATGTACAAGGTCATCCTATTGAAAACAATTTGTCATCAAAACCCTATTTCATGTATTTCTTGTTTTCATACATCTACCTATCATTAAAACTCATAGAAAAACATTCCTCATCAGTAGTATGGATAGTCAACAACATAATAAAACTCATAAGGGAGGGGAGATTATAAGGATAGATCCTTATGACATGCATCTCATTGATTTTGAGCCTTTAATCAGGGAAGCCTTTAAGAGGGGGCATCCAGAGGTAGCCATATGTTAAACGATGCAGAGGGGGCATCCAGAGATAGCCATATAATTTGGACTCAACTTCAATGGGACCAAACACAGAGTGGATATGTTAGAATTTGAAGTTTTATAACTGTCCATCTCTTTTGCAACAGAGATACCCAACACTGGAGAAAAGTGGTTCAAGGAAATGTCATTAAATGCTTCCTTCTCCAAGGAATTTCTTATGCCAGAGTGTCAGGGAGACAACTTGTCCAAAGGGGTACCTAGAAGCCACATGCTTCAAGGTTTTGATAAGATGTTGAAGGTGATCCAAAGGTATTTCACCTGTGAGGGAATATTTAACATGGTATACCAATACCACATCATTCTATTATTACACTTCACAGGGAAAGAAGCGATGAACCTCCCTTTTTACCTCTAGAGAAGCATTGGTAATATGGATTGTAGAGTTCAAGCCAAGTCTAAGAAAGTATACACTAGTGTCTTTCACTCTGGCCTTATTAAAATATTGGTGATGTAAGAGTTGAGAAAGACAGACACTGATTGGGAAACATTCCTCACTGCATCACACTTTCAGTTGAATGTTGCCCCCACTCCACAGTCTAAGATACAAAGTCCTACTCATGTTGAAAGGATTGTGTGATTAGAGGTTAGAAAGAATAAAAGGGGTGTTATGGATGATATAGATGATAAAGAAACAAATGAAATAGAAGCAGGAGTGCCTTCACAACCTTCACACAGGGGAGCTTCACCCATGGAAGATCCCACTCCTATGGAGGTTCCTTCAAGTAAATACAGAGGTCTAAGAGGGAGAAATATTGTGCATCCTTCACCCATTGTTGCAAACAAGGTTAAGCCAAGGAGGCCTTTTACTAGAGCAGCATCCAAGAAAAATGTTCCTATGAAGGATGATGTAGCAGAAACGTCGGCCGAGAGGAAAGGTAAATCTAAATATTTTGAGAAACCCATTAAAATTGTTGATATCACTACTCCTCAAGAGTAAAGCAATCCCACTTTCAAGAGGTTCAAAAGACAACTTAAATAAGGAAGGGTTGAGGTTGATAAATTGAAGAGTGAAGACTCTGGCTATAGGAAGAATCTTAAGGGGATGATGGGCATGTACCATGAAACTATTGACAAGGCCATTATTTTAGCCAAAATATTTTTTCCCCTCCACGGGAAGCTCAGAAATCTCTACAAACAAAACAAATATCATCAAGATCAAATAAGAAAGATAAAGGCATAACTACTTCCTTTTAAAGAAGATTTGGCCAAGAGAAACTTGGACATGTTGGCTAAGGTTTCTACCAGGAGAAGCTCCAGAGTTAAAAAATGAAGATGTTCAACCTCCTTAACCAATATCAGTTTTGGTCAAGTTCCCTGTTTAATGCAATTTTACAACTTTTGAGGATGGTTATGTTTTGTAAACCATGATTAGCTATTGGGATGTTTTCTTCTAGTCATGTAGAAAGATATGAAGTTTTTACAAAATTTTGGTGTACTTGAGACATTTTTTGGGTGTTTCAAGCCTTTGTAAAATCAAACAAGCCACTACAGGAAAGTTCACAACACCTGGCACTGCGAACTGGTTGTTTCGGACAGACGTTGTGAACTAGCGCTGTGAATTCATATTTTGGATATTTGGAGGGAGTAACAAATTTCAGATGTCAATATGGATGTGTACCAATATTTTGAAGATCATTTGTGAGTTGGGAGGCCACCTTCCAAAGGAAAATGCACTCAAAAGGACACCCCATCTGCCATAAAGAAGATGTTGCAAACGTTGCCAACATCATCCTGAAATATAGAATTATGTTATCTTTTTTTTGTACAGTTGTAGTCACTCCATCTTTAGGCACAAGAATCCTATGCATGTGTTTTTATTCGAATTGTAAAGTTGCCAATGACAGCATAGGCTATAAGATAAGCATTGTAAGACTAAAGGAAGGTTTGAATGGTGAGAGAGAGACTCATATTTTTTATGTTGTCTATGTAGCAGAAAATACCTCCTATTGTATGTACCAAACCTAAGACACTTTGGATAATATAAATCAATCTTGTTCCTTATCATCTTTTTTCTATCTAATTCTGATTACAATCTATTGAATGATTCATTTGGTTGAATTGTATCTTTGTTGCAATGGAGGATCTGTTGTGATGTTGTTTATAATTATATCAGAGTTTTCTCTTTGATTATGAGAAGTTCTTATTTCATAGGGTTTTCTTCATATGTCTGTCAATACTACCTGATGTAGATGATAGGCATATTACATTTTTCTTATTAAGTCTTCTACCTACTCACCTTATTTCTTAAACCTTGATTCAAGTTACTCAAAGCCTTATTTGTTGGTGCAAATTGTATGGAGTAAGTTGTGATTGACATTATTTTTCTGAGTTTTTCATTCATTTTCCACCGTATCATAAACATTTATCTCTAATATTTTGATGGGTACTGGGATTGCACTTACAACAGTCTAAGTGTGACTTCTAGTGCTAACATTTTTGGTGTCGTTGTTAGGGAGCGGATTGAAAACATTTCCTTGGGTTGTTCGACAAGACAAAATACTGATTTTGATGGTGCACAGTAATCAGTAAACAAAAGATTGCAGATTGCACCTGGCGAATCCAAAGCTCAGTTGTGGCTCCCAAAGGTAGACAAATAAGGTTGAATCCACAATCACCTCTGGCTGCACCTGAACTTGATCCAAAAAAAATATTGAATAAGGGAAAATTTTTACAAGGAGCTTCCTCTTCCACATTGTCGGGTACTTTTGGAAATTTACCTGACTCTGCTTTCCATACTCCAGTTGTTTTTTCTCATTTTTCTCATTTTCCTATTGCTGAAACTCCTGTAAACTCTAAACTAGGAAATTTCCCTGTAGAATATTCATCTTTTGATCCTGATATGAAAGAAGAAATTCTTGAAAACTTTGATGCTAATGCATCCTATGAAGTTGTAAATTGGTTTAGGCTTGAGAGTTTGGAATATTTTCTTCTCTTAGGTTCTCCTTCTCCCCATTCTTTCAAATTTGTTGTGACCAAAGAAGAAGGAACCTAAGTTGCTCTTCAGTTTTCCCCATCCACCTCCAAGACCCAGCCACTTTTTTTTAAGTATGAAAATCATCCATCTTATACTCTTCATTTTCCCAAGATAAATGATATACAGATTGTAGATTTGCCTGTCAAATCACCTCCTACTTCTCCTGGAATTCAGAATCCACCTTGTTATAACCCTAAATTGCACCACACATGCATACCTGGCATCAGGCCACCTTACTTGCTATCTTTTCCAAGCCATCATTGAACATCTCTTCTAAAAAATCATTTTCTTGAAGATGTACGTGGCCTGCACCACTACTGCCCGTGTACATACGCTAGTTGCACCATTACAACCCACGTACACTCACAAAAAGCATGAAAAATAAAAAATTGCAAAGGGATACAGGTTTTTGGGGCGTTACTAATCAATTGACCGCATATAGCCAGTCACCAAACCAAATACCTAGATTTTTTTCCTATAAAAGAAGGTGTTGGGGTCCCATTCAAAGAAGAAGCATGAGAGAAAAGAGACTCTGCCCATTTCAGTATTCCCCCTTGCCCCAATATTTTGCATCCACATTGTGAGTTTGAGCCAGAATTCCTTTTTCCTCCATTGCAAACCCTTGCCATTTCCCTAGAGAGAACTGAAGAGGAGAAGAATACGTGGAAGAAGTTGGTGCACGGTGAAGAGGAGCCCAGGACTGTGTTCGAGGAGCAGTTTCCGATCTCATATTGTAAACGACTTCATGATATTAATATAAAGAAATACTTTTTTCGTTCCGCCAAATGATGCCTTTAATCTTCATGATTTATTTGTATGTTTGTTATGATATCTAACCCACTAATCCATATATAGAATGCATGCTTGTAGTTTTTTGTTTATCTATTGGTGAATGGAGGTTGGCCTTGGGAGGGGATCTGCAGTCGAGAAAAAACTGAGCACAAAGGGATCGACACCAAACTTGGAGTTTAAGGTAGGCTACCGTATCCCTATACTGTGTCTTTTATGTATGATTGTGGGGTAATGTCGGGATAGTTGTTAAAGTAGGAGACTTTAGACGGTTAACTCTACCTACACTTTAGAACTCTGGTGTAGTTCGTAGGGGGTTTTCCCGCCATAGCATAATTGGCGACCATACTGGGGAAACCTCTAGGGTTTTTTGGGGATATTCTTTTTTGGTGTTTTGAATCAGTTTATTTATTGTTTCTTGGGTTTCTGTAAGTTTCTGTGTCTTTAAGAGATTTTGGTCTTCCATACCAGTACTCCATGCCTGTTCTTGACTATTGGTTTTCATTTTTTTGAAAAGTTATAGAGGTGTACGCGGCCTGTAGTGGGCCTACACGCATACATACGTGCTCTGCCTTTGGACAGCCCACGTACATACGCAGGCTGTTGAAGTGTCAGTAGCATGCCTGTGTTGAGATTTTTTTTTTTTTTAAAGAAGAGACAATCATCCTCTTCCCAATCAGAATTCACACTTCTCAGGGGTTTTCTTTATCTAGCCCTGGTCTCTATTATAGTAGTCTGTAGCCTAGGTCTAACCTCAACATAGCTTTCTTTTTATCAAAGTTTTCTTGTGTTTTCTTTATTAGGGTTTTTAGACAAGTTTGTGAGTCTGTTCTGATCTACCTGCTTGGTATTGTCGATGACTCCATGCGATCTATAATGGGCCAAAAGTCATTTCTTGGTCTTTTCTTGTCATCATTTTTCCCTTTTTTGATTTAGAAGAAAAGAAAAGAATTCATTTTCAAATTTCTTGTTTTGAAGCATAAAACAATAAAAAAAAAAATCATGTCTTTGTTTGGTAAAAGTAGTTCAGGTTAAGTGTTTTATTTACCAAGGAAAAATAATTTTTTCTTATGTTATTTACTTGAATACTTAGGACATTAAGTAGCTCCTAATCGAGAAAAATCTTGTTTTAAGTTTTTTCTTTTCAAAGATCTGAGAAAAGTAGTTACGAAAAGTTTGGTGAAAGAGTTTAATTTGGCAAATCTTTATTTGTGAAGAAGGATTAGTTTGTTTTCAGTTTCATCTTATGCTCTTCTCTTTCGTTTCTTAAAAACCATCACTAGTTTCACTTCCATTCCCTTTGACTTAATACAACCACTAAAATTAACGCTAAATCAAAATTTATTAGACTTTGTGTTTGTAGGGTCCATCAATTTAGTCTAGGCTAGAGCCTTGATTTAGGATTGGAGAGGAAACTCTTCAAGGCTACAAAAAACAGACATAAGAGTTTGTGCTAGGGAGTGCTTAAAATTCTAGTAACCGTGAAAGTTATCCGGTACCCCCCTCTAACATAGGGGCTAAACACGAGGTTGCGTGCAGAAAGGTAGTGGAGATAACCCCTCCAAAGCCGGACCAAGCATAGTGGGGAACACATATAGAGGGTTTATCTTGGGATTTCGTTGATCGCATTTTCCATGGAGCTTCGTGAGTCTTGAATCTGTTCGAGGTCCTCAGTCATATTCCAGAGCACTTGCTTTCGATACCCTTGNAGTCTGTTCTAATCTACCTGCTTGGTATTGTCGGTGACTCCATGCGATCTGCAATAGGCCAAAAGTCATTTCTTGGTCTTGTCTTGTCGTCATTTTTCCCTTTTTTGATTTAGAAGAAAAGAAAAGAATTCATTTTCAAATTTCTTGTTTTGAAGCATAAAACAATAAAAAAAAAAATCATGTCTTTGTTTGGTAAAAGTAGTTCAGGTTAAGTGTTTTATTTACCAAGGAAAAAGAAATTTTTCTTAAGTTCTTTACTTGAATACTTAGGACATTAAGTAGCTCCTAATCGAGCGAAATCTTGTTTTAAGTTTTTTATTTTCAAAGATCTGAGAAAAGTAGTTACGAAAAGTTTGGTGAAAGAGTTTAATTTGGGAAATCTTTATTTGTGAAGAAGGAGTAGTTTGTTTTTAGTTTCATCTTATGCTCTTCTCTTTCGTTACTTAAAAAACATCACTAGTTTCACTTCCATTCCCTTTGACTTAAGACAACCACTAAAATTAACGCTAAATCAAAAATTATTATACTTTGTGTTTGTAGAGTCCGTAAATTTAGTCTAAGCTAGAGCCTTGATTTAGGATTGGAGAGGAAACTCTTCAAGGCTACAAAAAACAAACATAAGAGTCTTTGCTAGGGAGTGCTTAAAATTATAGTAACCATGAAAGTTACCTGGGACCCTCCTCTAACACAGGGGCTAAACACGAGGTCACGTGCAGAAAGGTAGTAGAGATAACCCCTCCAAAGTCAGACCAAGCGTAGTGGGGAACGCATATAGAGGGCTTATCTTGGGATTTCGTTGATCGGATTTTCCACGAAGCTTCGTGGGTCTCAAATGCATTCGAGGTCCTCAGTATTCTTCCAGAACACTTGCTTTCGATACCCTTGATAGGTTTTTGGCTTGATACCCTGCTCATTGCAGTCCACTCGACTATCGACTCTACCCCGCCTAGTGATTGTTCGCGCGCTGGCAACCTAGTTGCCTTTTATCTTAGTGACTTACACAAGTGACTGTGGGGGTATACCGGGGTACCTAGGGCAGACATCGGGCCATGCTTTGTAGAGTATACCCATAGGGTGCTTTCGTATTCGAGTTTCACTTGCACTGGTAAGTTGCTCTAGTGTTGGCTGGTGTAACTGTTCTTCCAACTAGCTAGTGATCTGCTTGTCTTGTCTCATAGGAGCTTTATCTAGTGT
>JASDQU010588257.1:0-13327 GCA_032191745.1 Picea mariana | reverse complement strand
TTATTACTAATTAGAGTTCTCCTTCATGCTTCTATGTAGCATTTGGAAGTTGGATTGATTTTCTCAAGTACCACTCAAAGTATTTTCCAAGGTAATATTGTGGAATCAGGAAGCTAAGACAGATATGTTTTTTTATAAATACAAAGGAGTTAGGAAGCCCAAATTATGATGTTGATAAAAGGTTAAACAATTTTTTGCATCATTAAAATGCAAGGGGGAAGAGAAGGAAATTTAGGGTGAAAACTCAGAATGTAGGATTTTATACAGGGGCATAGTACAATAACTTAGATGCATAAATTTGGAGAGAATAATAAATGCCATTATATATTAATGCTGAAATAAGTACATATAGGGAGTGTTATCGCACAATTTGTACTTTGATAGAAGGAAAGGTTAAAGGAGAGCAAATTGGTGTAACTGGAGACTAATCCTATCACTGTCACCTCAATAGGATGTCTCTTTCTATTTAGAATGGTAGGCCCAGGGGAGACGTCCCCGGTGACCTGGGGGTTTGAGAAGGCAAGGTCAAAATGGACAAAAAAATGATTCCCTCTCACAAGTCACCACTGATAAGAAAGTCCTGGTTTTATAACCAATGAAATGATAATGTATCAAAGTGTATCTGCCCGGAACAAAGCAACAAGAAACTATATATTTGCAAGTACACTTGCTGGTTAGCACTTCATAAAACCATAGACTTTCTGGATAAAAACAATTTGCTGAATATGATGAAGTAAACAGAAAATTATAACAGCAATATTTGTAGGACAATACTTCACATTAAATGTCTTGAAATGGCCTCAAAATGACTAAGAATCATTAACCATTGAAATCATAATACTAGCATTTGATAGAAGCAAACAAGACAATGTATAAATCAGCCTTTTCAATTGCTTTTATGAGCTTTTAATGCTGCATTTCATGGCTGTAGCTTACTTTAGTAACAGCAACAATATTGTTAGTAGGTTAGGCTATCCTAGGGTTAGAGATGGTTAGTAGGGTGCTCAAAGAATAGGTTTTGGTAGTTCTTTTGATCAATTACTCAAAAGAGGACTTAGACTAGTGCTTTTAGGGCATATGGAGTCAAGAATGCAGCAGCAAATGTTGAAGAAAAATGATAATAGGAGAGTTGAAGACAAGAGAGATTGTTGAATTGGAGTGTTGGTAACCCAAGGCTCCAATTATCAAACCCTAAGAGGAAACTGGCTACTAAGGTGTAGGTAACCCTAGGCCTTAGTAGATTTCCTCCCTCTTTAACTCAATGATGAAGCAAAATCGGCTAAGATGAAACAAGTAAGACTAGAGTGTTGCAATGGCAAGGCCCTAGCAAATGCTTCAAGAAAATGGCATTTTGACAAGGTCTAGTAGGTGAAGGCTTTTAAAGCTAGGACAATAACATGTGCTAGTCTTCCTAGGGTTTAATCAAGCAATTTCATAATCTTGAATGTAAATGCAAGATAAATAAAACTATAACCATTCAATTAAGAAGAATTGTAGAAATATCACTTACATTCATCAAGAATAATCAAGAAAATCCCTAGTTGAACACATCCACCAAGAAACTTGCCAAAATACACCAAATTTAGCCTTCCTCAACAAGTGCGCCTAAAATTTCAGCCAAGAAACCCTAAGGAGGGCGCAGATTTCATTTCTCACAAGTGTGAGTGAAAGATGATGAAAAATAAGAATGATTTTCCCTTTATTTATATAGTACTAATGACCAGAATTAGGTTAAAAAGGCCGACATGGCTTGTTACACATAATATCTAGTTTTTACATTAAATGTCATAATTAAACCCTAAAACAAGCTGTAAAGGTGACGTCATGCCCTTTTAGGGTGACGTTAGGCCCCTTTTGGGCAACGTTGGCCTCTTGGAGCAAAACGTTACGCCTTTTTGGGCCTTAGGATCCTGCCACACGTGCCACTTGGCACATAACTGCCTCCAAAACATCCAAAGTGCTGGGTGACGTCATGGGCCTTCCAAGGCCTACATCATGCTGAAAAGGGCACAACCCCCCTGGGTCCAGGCCTGCCAGACTATCCTTGGTGAAATGTCCTCCTCTCTTTCTGGTGCAATCCCCTGATCTGTCTTTACCACTGGCTGGGGACTCAACATCCATCTGGTGGGCTTTTATCCCCATGGAGGTCCGAACCAATCATCTCCCCATGTGTACCTATCCATCGAGTGTGGCCCTACAACATCAACAAATACGCCCTCCATGGGCTCATAAGTCACAGGGATCATAGCAATGTCAATCACATCTAATCATCAAGTTAATTAAACATGTGCATGAAACCCCCTTTATTCGGACAAGTGCTCAAAGACGTTATGCTATTCTACAGGCCAAGTATGGAGGGGATTCTAGGACGTCCTATTGGGCCAATGCTCATTTGATGTGGGATGTTCCTAGGTGAAGACAAAATCCAGGCCATGTGAGTGGATGAGGTGGTAAGGGATGCCTGGGCAACAGGTGCAGTGATAACAGGGAAATGTATGGCTTACCTGTGGGTGCCTCTGAAGAGGGTGAGCTGCACCTTGTCATGGATGCAAATGTTTCCAAGCCCATTCATGCCTTTTATCTTTTATTCTTATTGCTTTTTTCTTTCAGAAGCTAGTTAGGGGACACTGCCCTGGCGTGGTGACCAGTGGTGGCAATGTTACCCACAAGCATTTCATGGAAATGAGAAGGCTGGCTCGTGATGAGACCCCCCTTTCTCTTAGCTATGCCACCAAGAGCCACTACCCTGGCGTGGTGACCAACTGTTGGTAGTGTCATACCGCTACATACCCATGGACCTAATAGGCTGGCTCTTGATGAGAGCCCCTATCCTCCAACTAGGTCTTGATTTACTATTTTTATGGGTCCTTCTGTTTCTTGCTGAGAATCTTTTTATTGCTTTCTCGGGGATCCCTGTGCAAATCATCTCAAGGTTTCATTCTTTTGGCTTTTACCTTTTGCCAACTACTTTTACCCTCTGGGGCTTTAGCCCCTTCTTCCCACAAGGTAAGGTACAACCCTTAGATATTTGGCCAATCCAATGCCTGAACCAGTGTAGTGGGATGGATGAGTGGGAAAAAGATGAAAAGTGGTAAGTATGGTGGGAATGGACGATGACCTTTCTTGAATTCTCCCAGTGGCAACTCAAACCCTATGGAACCAACTTACTAGGGAATCCTGTCATTCCCCCTAGGTGTGGTCAAGTAGAAAGGCATAAGGTCCAAGCACACCTTAGAAGCAAAAAGAACTAAATGCGCATATTCAAAGTTTCGAGTATTAGGGTGACATATACCATGATACCCAGAGTCATTACCTCATGGAGTGAGAGCCATTTCTGCTGCAAGACCAGGCCGATGTGATGGATGCTGCTGCTGACCAAGTTGAGGCGTTGAAGAAGAAAGGATGGGCCCTCCAGGGCCATGCTCAAGTCGATTTGACTCTCGGTACTCCATGTCTAGGACCTGTGGGCCTTGAGACATAATCTCCTTAGTTATCCCTAGGCTAAGGGATACCATGGAGCTTGAAGGTAGGCTACCCACATACAGATACCACCTTCTCAAGTTAGTCATCCCTCATTACATTATTGTATAGCACTCTAAGTTGGTTATGGTGGTTTAATCACCTAACAATGAGCCTTAACACCTCATTGTTACAATGGTATTGGTCACATATCTAACATATAAAGTAACACAAGTATTAACGAGTCTTAACATAAATAGAAATGTTACATGGGGATGCACATCGTCAGGTGGGAAGCACGATCCCCGCGTTTCCCACATATTCGAGACAGGGGAACTGAATGGGGGATGTCCTTGGGGAAACACAAGGGGGGCATTTCCTAAGAAAGCAAGGCGTTTCCCTTTTGTGGGAAACTCTTGGCTGGCCCCCTTCTGAAAGGGGGAACCCTAGGTGTCCCCCCATGATTTTTGGCCAATGGCCTTTGTCAATTTTTTGAAACAAAAGCCATTGAAAAATAACAACCTAATAGTGAATGTGAATATTTATTTCATGCTTTCTTTGTTCATGTTTGTGGCTTGTCATTATTTCTCATATATATATATGGATTTCAGATAGGGTCCCCTTTGTCAGAGACTGCTGTTTTCTAAAATTTGGGGGGTGTCTCCACACATCCCCTGGACACATTTCCCTGTTCCTGCATCCCTGTCTCGAAAACTTGTGGAACATTGATAAATAGCTAAAGGTCAAATTTTGTTGACAAGATGATTTAAATAGATGTTTACAAAAACTTGATGATGATTTACAAAATCTTGATTGCTAGCTGCTCATTTGCTCCAATAGATATGGAGATCCTATAGTGCTCTATTAGCTTGTTGTCACCCTTGTAAAAGTAGAGTTTTTCCAATGCCATTGAATTACCCTAGACTATTCCTATTGTTTAGAGACCCACCAATGCATACACAACCACATAAAATAGGAAATCATCTTTTCTTTTGTCACCATTGATGTAATTCTCATCGTCCTTGTCAACAATATTATAATAACAATACGATTCCTTTCTTTCTCCTTTGTTTCATCAAGGCAAATGCTTTATTCTGTACTATTTTCTAGTGGTATAAGAAATTCTTTATTGAGTTTCATACATAACAAATAGTTCATCGCCTACTCATCTAGACCTTGCATAGACTTCACTTGTGATATAACCTACATTATCATTTCTTGTTCATTTCAAAACACGACTTATATATTTCATGCAAATTCACTCCCATCACCTTGATTTCTACTGGTTCTAATATAGCAATATCTAATTTATCATAAGAAGGAATACCTCTATTGTAGATTTAATATTCTTCMMAGTAGACTGTCAGAGCCACCATTATTTCCATTGTTTCCCTCTCAAGTTTTGTGCATAAATCTCCATTTGTTTCCTAACATCTAAATAACAAGACTRTGCCCTAGCYCATGCAGAMATCTACGATATCTGTTGTCATGTTTACCCACAGGTCTGTAAAATGTRCTAATGACTATTRATGTGGGAGCAAGTACTATGAAAAAATATGGTCAAATTATGTAAGCTTTCAATCTGCGATATAACTTTATGTTGTCTAACARGGTTTTGTATGCAAGGATTTGCATAGGTCTGTATACATGAAAGCCTGATATGAACATGTCATGCCATGTAAGTATACACATGACCATACAAGTATTGTACTTAATCCCAATTTACCATGGTGAGGATACCATGACCAAATTGCTCAAACCATCAACTCACTCTCGACTTGAACCCAATTTTTGAAGGAAAAAAGCACAAAATTAAATACCGCGAAGGAAATAATATTATATTAATGAATGGATGATGGATGATGCGTTGATATTTGCACCCTTTATTTATAGAATGATTGACTTGCAGTCACGTCTCTTCAATAAGGGACCCATCACTTCATTAATATTCATTAATGACTATACTAACTCTATTAATCACTTGACTTGACTTTTATATTTATTACATTTTACGTTAACAACATATAAAGTAATTTTATCATATAAAGTTGACTTAAGTTATAAAGTCACTTCATATCTATGTTGCACTAGTTTTCGAAACGTGGGAACGTTGGGAACGTGGATACGAGTGTCCGGAACGAGTAGAAGTTTCCCTCAAATTTACAGGAAACTTGAATTTGGGAGTGGCAATAATATATATTAAAAAAATATAAAATATATTTTAGATTACAATGATACTTTAGATTACAATGTATAGAGATATTGATACATTTTAGATTTTATTTGAATAAAATTGAAGTTGAATCGAGGACATTGTTTCTCCTATTGCAACAACTACAATATTAAAATTACTAATTTAATTAGTGCTAATAATTATATGAATATATTCAACACAATAATGAAACTTTAATATCCATAAATATTCCATTAGAAAATGAGAAACAAAATTGAAAATACATATATACAATTTTAACATCTTTTTAAAATTAAATTTTACATATATAAACTTTAAACATCTTTGTAAATTTGAAGCATTATTCTTATTTTATTGAAAAAAACAAAATAGTACTACTTTTCTAATATGAAAATAAAATAAAAGTCAATGATATGGTTGGTTGATATCAACTACAGAGTGGAGCAAATGCTTGTCGTGGATAGGGTATTGATTTATTCGACTTTCATGTTTAGTTTGGGCTTGAAGGAAAACATAAATGCATTAAAAGTTTTTCATATCCACAACTATAAAGTGAGTATTATTAAGTTTTTTTACTTTACTAATTTTTGAAATAATATTTACCTATAGTTTAGTCTTAGTTTTATAGTGATATTTTGAATAAATATAATGAAAATATTTGTAAGAAATTATGTATTTGTAATAAAGGAATAAATATATTTACATTTTAATTTAATACAATTCTAATTTAAAGCTATTCTTTTAGGACACTTGTTCCCAAGCTCCCATTTCTTTGATGTTGAAGCTCCCAAGCTTCCAAAAGAGTTCCCAGCCAATTTGGGACGTTCTCAACTAGTTCCCAAGCTCCTGGAACTTCGGGTGCTTGGGAACTAGATGTTGAAAATGCCGAGAACGGTTCCCGTGCAACTATGCTTCATATCTATTTATTCACTTTGGCTAGTCTAGGATGTAGACATTTAATGAACCGTAAAGGTTTATTACAAGTCATACCCCCTTGAAATGTTTTGACTTCGAAGCATTGAGAAAGATGAATGGAAAATTTTGAAATCTTTATTCTCTTAGGGGGCTTCCTCATCAGGAAGGTTTCAACATTTTACAATATATTTGTAGATAGTATTGGAACACATAGTTGGATTTGACTTCAAGAAGTCCCTCAGGATCTAGCACAAGTCTAGCTTCTTCATCCAAGAGTGGTAATTTTTCTGTATTGGCGTCATAGGATCTAACTTCTTCAAACATGAGACTCGAGTGAGATATTGTGACTTGCCTTTGTTTGGAATTTCTAATGAATATGCTTCTTGGCTTGCTTGCTTTTAGATTTGGTATGGACCATAAAATATTGGAGGGGTTTATGATTCATATGGATTTTAACAAATTTTGCTTGTAAGGTTAGAGTCAAACAAAAATCCAATCGCGTACTTCAAATTCTTGATGAGTTCACTTCAATATAATGTGTTGTGTGATTCGATTCTTAACTTGCTCTAGATGCTTCTCCATAGTACGAAGGATCTCATTAGAAGTGGCTATGCAGTTCTTCATAGTAGGGACTTTGGAATTGGCAGCGACATTTGTCTTTGTCAATGGTGGTGGATATTCAAAGAAAGCCTCGAAAGGTGTCATCTTTGTTGACGTGTGGTAGGTAGTGTTGTACCACCATTCCACTAGGTGCAACCATTTGTGCTACTGTAGTTGGTGATCAATGACAGTTCAAATTCTTGATGAGTTCACTTCAATATAGTGTTGTGTGATTTGATTCTTTGCTTGCTCAAGCTTCTTCTTTAATCACCTACTTCAAATTTATTGATTAGTTCGCTTCAATATAGTGTGTTGTGTGATTTGATTCTTCGCTTGCTCAAGATGCTTCTCAATGGTACGAAGGATTTCATTAGAAGTGGCTATGTAGTTCTTCATAGTGGGGACTTTGGAATTGACAAGGACGTATTTCTTTGTCAATGGTGGTGGATATCCAAAGAAAGCCACAAAAGGTGTCATCTTTGTTGACGTGTGGTAGGTAGTGTTGTTCCACCATTCCGCTAGGTGCAACCATTTGTGCTACTGTAGTTGGCGATCAATGATAGTTTCTTAAGTAACCTTCAAGGCACGTATTTGCAACTTTAGTATGCAATTAGTTTGAGGGTGATATAAGGTGCTCATGGTTAATGTGGTCCCTACTCGGTGGAACAATTCCTTTCAAAAATTACTTAGTGAACTTTGGATCTCTATCACCAGCAATTACATTGACACTAGGAAACCTATTGAGTCATTCTTCACATAGCTATCAACAATTTGATTAGCTTTAGCTTTTGATGATGCTTCAACGAAGTGAGTATATTTGGTTAATGGGTCTGCAATTACAAATATGTTGCCCCTTGAGATAAAATCCATACACTTGCGTCCTTTTTTTAGCAAGAATATGAAGAGGCTGATGGAGAGTAGGTGGTGCCACTAATATGTCCAATAATCAGGGCATAGTGATCTTTCAAGATTTGGATTTTGAATCCAAATGGGTTGGGTAAATATATTCTTTCCTTGTGTCGGTGTATGTCATTTCCCAAGAAAATTTTGAGTTTGTTCATTTGTTGTTTTCAACTTCCACAAACATATTCTTCTCTTGTGCTAGTGTATATACTTGTGACTTTGAAAGTTAAAGAAAAGCCTTAAAGGTGGTGCACTAGCCAACTAATCCAACACCTCACTCTATAAAGTGAAGTGTCAACTTAGCCTTATCGTACCAGGGCCCAGAGCCCCCAAGAAAATTTTGAGTTTTGTTGATTTGTTGTTTTCAATTTTCCATGACTATCTTCTAGTCTTTGGGTTCTTTATATATTCCGCTTTAATATTTGAGATCCATTCACTGATGACTATTGAAATGGAGCATAGTGTAGTGTCTCCCTCTTCTTTCCTAGATATGCTATGTATGACTTAATTTTCATTACCCTTCTCGTAGATGATTCAAAATCAAAACTTGGATTTTGCCGACCCATTTTTGTTGTTCTAATGATAAGTTTTTCTGATTTAGGAAGTATTTTAAGCTATTGTGGGCAGTTATAATGAAAAACTTTGCTCCAAGTAGGTACTTTTTCATTTTCCCGAAGGCATGAATTATTACAAACATTTCCTTGTCATATGTTGGTTTTTCTTGCTTCCTTGGTTTTCTTGCATAAGCATAGGTCTGATTCCTTTCCTAGATGCATCACATTCAAGAACAAATGGCTTGGTGAAGTTAGGGATAGCAACATTGGAGTGGAAGTCATTAATGTTTTCAACTTTTGGAAACAAGTTTCTATTTGTCATTCCATCTAAAAGCGTCTTTCTCCAGGGAGGCTATTAGTGGGATGGCAACTTTTGTGTAGAATTATAAATCTTCTGTTATAAGACTTGGAAAACGTGTAACAATGTGATCTTCTTGGGGATAGGCCAGTGAATAAATTTTGCAATTTTCTTTGGACCAACAAATGATAGACACATACTATTGATATAGTGTGACCAAGAAATTGTATTTCTTTTCGTCCAAAATTGAATTTTGACTTCTTTGCATAAAACTTATTTTATTCAAGTAACTACAGTGTTGTTTCAATGGTACGAAGGATTTCATTAGAAGTGGCTATGTAGTTCTTCGTAATGGGGACTTTGGAATTGGCAGCAACATATTTCTTTGTCAATGGTGGTGGATATCCAAAGAAAGCCACAAAAGGTGTCATCTTTGCGGACGTGTGGTAGGTAGTGTTGTTCCACCATTCCGCTAGGTGCAACCATTTGAGCTACGGTAGTTGGCGATCAATGACAGTTTCTTAAGTAACCTTCAAGGCATGTATATACAACTTTAGTATGCAATTAGTTTGTGGGTGATATAAGGTGCTCATGGTTAATGTGGTCCCTGTTATCGCATAGTTTGTAGCTAGGAGTAAAGGCTATAATGTAAAAGGCCAAACTGGCGTAACAAGAACCTATCCCACCCAATGTCACCACGATGGGTGGGTTCTTTCTCTTTAGGGAGGCTAGGCCCAGGGGAGACATCCCTGGTGACCTGGCGTTTTGAAGAGGCAAAAGGTTAATAGGATGAAGATAAGTTTTTCCCCCCTTCACATATCACCACCAATCAGAAGTTCCGGCTAACAACCAATAATAAAGTAAAACCCAATGAAGAGTACCTGCCTGGAACAAGACAACAACAAACTGATACTTGCAAGCTTATTTCAATGGGTTAGTACTTCATATCAATCAAGAATTATCTGATAATCAATATAAGCAATTTGAAAGTAAATGCTGACGAAGTCAATGTTTACACGATAGCAATGAAAAGATAATGTCACTTCACCAATAAATACTAGAACGATGTGGCATTCAATGTAACCAATCAATATTTTATTTAATTAATGCCTTAACCACCATTTAATTGCTCATAAAGTGAAACGTTGCTGCAATAAAGATGAAATATTCAATGATGACGTCAACAACTTAGGGTTAGTAGGTTATTCTAGGCTAGGGTTAGTGTAGTTAGGGTTTCATTTCAAAGGGTTTGAGAATGTTTGGATCCAATTCTACTTCAACGTTTGAGGCTTTAGATCAGTGCCTTAGGGTTTAATGGAGTCATGAATGATGGACGCAAGAGTTGAAGGAGGTGAGATTTTAAAGGACTAGAGGGATAAGTTTTGAAGTGATTCTAAAGCAGGGCTTCAAAATCATAACCCTAGGAGAGAGAGGCTCACTCCGGTGTTGCTAAAGCAAGGCCTTGTGCTCTCTCCTCCTTCCCGGCAAACAGCTAGCTCAAATAAAAAAATCAAGACAAGAGGGCTTAAAGAGGGAGAGTGTTGCTAAGGCAAGGCTCTTTCATCAAACCCTAAAAGAAAATGGCCCTAGGTGTAGATGACCTAGGCCTGGGGCGTCCTTTGGAGTCAATAAGTGAAGGACTCATAGGTTGAAGGAGACGAGATTCCAAAGGACTAGAGGGAAAAGTTTCAAGGTGCTGCTAAAGCAGGGCCTCAAAGACAGAACCCTAGAGGAGAGAGGCTCACTTCGGTGTTGCAAAAGCAAGGCCTCGTGCTCTCTCCTCCTTCCCGACAAACAACTAGCTCAGATGAAACACAAAATCAAGACAAGAAAGCTTAATGAGGGAGAGTGTTGCTACATCAAGGCTCTTTCATCAAACCCTAAAGGAAAAACAACCCCAAGTGTAGATAACCTAGGCCTGGCACGTCTTCCTCCTCTTGAAATTTAAAGGGTACGACTAGCACAGGGGAAAGAGAAACAAGGGGTGTAGCTACGACTAGGCTCTCTTCCTCTCTTTCAATGGCTAAAGGTTTATCTATCAAGGGACATGAGACAAGGACCTACTTGTGTGCTTGTCACCTAGGGTTTTGATTCAACAAATTTATAAGCAATATGCAAGAAATTTAAACTACAACCATTCAATAAGAAGTTTCGCAGAAAAAACACTTACAATTCATGAAGAATTAACCATGCAAACCCTAGTTGTAACACCTTCCTTCAAGAGAAACACCATAAATGCCAAAATCTCTTCCTTCAACAAGTGCGCATCACTTATCGCACAGTTTGTAGCTAGGAGTAAAGGCTATAAGGTAGAAGGCCAAACTGACGTAACAGGAACCTATCCCACCCAATGTCACCACGATGGGTAGGTTCTTTCTTTTTAGGGAGGCTAGGCCCAGGGGAGACGTCCCCGGTGACCTGGGGTTTTGAAGAGGCAAAAGGTTAATAGGATGAAGATAAGTTTTTCCCCCCCTTCACAGATCACCACCAATCAGAAGTTCCGGCTAACAACCAATAATAAAGTAAAACCCAATGAAGAGTACCTGCCTGGAACAAGACAACAACAAACTGATACTTGCAAGCTTATTTCAATGGGTTAGTACTTCATATCAATCAAGAACTATCTGATAATTAATATAAGCAATTTGAAAGTAAATGTTGACGAAGTCAATGTTTACACAATAGCAATGAAAAGATAATGTCACTTCACCAATAAATACTAGAATGATGTGGCATTCAATGTAACTAATCAATACTTTATTTAATTAATGCCTTAACCACCATTTATTTGCTCATAAAGTGAAACATTGCTGCAATAAAGATGAAATATTCAATGATGACGTCAACAGCTTAGGGTTTGTAGGTTAGTCTAGGCTAGGGTTAGTGTAGTTAGGGTTTCAGTTCAAAGGGTTTGAGAGTGTTTGGATCCAATTCTACTTCAACGTTTGAGGCTTTAGATCAGTGCCTTAGGGTTTAATGGAGTCATGAATGAAGGACACAAGAGTTGAAGGAGGTGAGATTTTAAAGGACTAGAGGGATAAGTTTTGAAGTGCTGCTAAAGCAGGGCTTCAAAATCATAACCCTAGGGGAGAGAGGCTCACTCCGGTGTTGCTAAAGCAAGGCCTCGTGCTCTCTCCTCCTTCTCGACAAACAACTAGCTCAAATAAAAAAATCAAGACAAGAGGGCTTAAAGAGGGAGAGTGTTGCTAGGGCAAGGCTCTTTCATCAAACCCTAAAAGAAAATGGCCCTAGGTGTAGATGACCTAGGCCTGGGACGTCCTCTTCCTCTTGAAATCAAAATGGTACGACTAGCTAAAGGGAGGAAGAAAAAGGAGTGTAGCTATGGCTAGGCTCTCTTCTTCTTCTTCAATGGCTGAAGGCTTTTCTATCAGGGGACATGAGACAAGGACCTACTGGTGTGCTTGTCACCTAGGGGTTTTATTCAGCAAATTATAAATACATGTAAGAAAATAAGACTACAACCATTCAATCAAGAAGCTTTGCAGAAAAATACTTACAATTCATCAAGAAATAATCATGCAAACCCTAGTTGTAACACCTTCCTTCAAGAAAAACACCATAAATTGCCAAAAATCTTTTCCTTCAACAAGTGCGCCTTCCTCAAATCAACCAATAACCCAAATAGGGCGCTAAAAATCAGACCTCACTATGAGTGAGTAAGTTGTTATCTTAAAATGAGAGTGAAAACCCTCAATATATAGTGTATCAATGACCTAATTTACTTTTTAGGTCATAAAAAGGCCGACAAGGCCATAATGTCAAAATCATACTGTTTTTACATTTAATGCTAAGTAAAAGCCCTAATTAAGCAGAAAAGAGAGTAAAAGCCCCTTCAAGGGAGGCGCTAGCCCTTTCTAGGGCAAGTGAGACATCCAGGAGCAAAACTTTAGCCCCCCAGGGGCCTCTCCAACATGCCACACGTGCCACTGCTTCCCAGCCTGTCTCCAAAAGCGTCCATGAAGCTGGATGACATAATGGTTATGATGGGGATGTCCTAAGCCTTCCAAGGCTAGCATTCCACTGAAAAGGAGTCATTCCCCTTAGGTCTAGTCCTGCCAGAGTGTCTCTGGTGGAACGTCCTCTTCCTCTCAGGTGCAAAACCTTTGATCAAGTTATGTCCTGTCTCTGCCCCTTGATGGGGCTTGCCCCATGGAGGTCCGAACTGGTCATCTCCCCATGTGTATCGGTCCAAATGGTACCTGTCTGTCGGGCATGGTCCTGCACATCAAAAGCTACGCCCTCCATGGGCTCATCAGTCACAGGGATCATAGCAATGTCAATCACATCTCATCATCAATATTTTTAAACATATGCATAAAACCCCTAATACATCAGTCAATAGCTCAAAGACATTACAAAAACCTGCAATACAAGATTGGAGAA
>JASDQU010588256.1:7352-48455 GCA_032191745.1 Picea mariana | reverse complement strand
GTGGCGAGCCGCGCCTCGATCAGCATACGAAATCTCAGAGTACATTCAGACGGATTCTGGATCACATCGAAAACGCTGCTCGCAAACGGAAAACGGAAACGACGCTCTGGGAAAGGGCAGGTTGGATCCACTACTGATGTGGAGGTGATCGTGGAGGTGATCGCTGAGGATGGCGTTGATGGGCGAGCGTGTATGCTGATGGTATGCCGAGCATGTATGCCGATGGATGGATGAAGGTCTGAAGCACACGACCGTGTTGCACAGTCATCTGGTCTCTGCAGAGTCTTAAAGACTCTGCAGCAAGCTGGATATTGCTCGCCCCACTCAAGGGTGGAGGGTGAGGGTGGGGTAATATTATGTTTTTTCTAATATTACCTTTCAGCTAAGGTGGGGGGTAATATTAGAGAAAACATAAAACATGAGGGTAGGGGTGAGGGGTAATATTAGAGAAAACACATTGAGGGTGGAGGTGGGGGAATATATTAGAGAACATAAATATGTTTTCTCTAATATATCTCTCCACCCCCATCAGAAAACATATTGAGGGTGGAGGTGGGAGAATATATTAGAGAACATAAATATGTTTTCTCTAATATATCTCTCCACCTCCACCCTCAATGAGGGTGTGGGTGGGGAGATATAACATATGAGGGTGGGCGTGGGGTTAATATTAGAGAAAACATAATGGAATGAGGTAATATTAGAGAAAAAATAATATGTTTTCTCTAATATTACCCCCAACCCCCACCCTAAGGGTGCGAGTAATATTAGAGAAAACATAATGGGATGGGGGGTGATATTAGATAAAAAATAATATGTTTTCTCTAATATTTCCCCTTACCCCCACCCTCATATATGTCTCTAGTCAATGTATGATTTGTTTATACAGTCGAGGTATGCAAAGCCTTTCTCCAGTGGAGGTATCCACCTTTCACACCATTGAAGTCTATGCCTTATCTCGTTGCAACATATTCCTGGTCTCATGGCGATATGCACTATAGTTCATCACCTCCTTGACACCACTACAGTCTGCCTTGTCTCATGGAAATCCGCGGGAATTCAAGCAATGAATTATTGATCTATTTATCAGTGTTAGTCATGCCAAATCCTTAGTTGAATTTAAGTGTTCTTTGTGTTTTCAGCTATAGTATGCTTCAATTGGATTTTTATGTGTATACATTGCCTTGTTTAATGATAACTATGCCTCAGTTGGATTTCTGTGCATATACATTTTCTTATCTAATGATAAGGGTTGATAAGGTTGGTCTATGATTACCAATTGAGTGTTCCTGTGAAGGTATTGGTTCCTTAGAACTCGAGGGTGGTATCACATCACTCCTAGACATAGTTGTCACTGTCATGACTCTACCCTGGCTTTTCTCGTCGCCTACACTAACATTATCCTCCTCATAGTATTGTCCTCCTCACTGTTGCTTTGACCTCAACCCCAATGTTGGCCACCAATATCCTCTTCACCTTTTCTTCACCCCAACCTCTGCATTTAAGAGTCCTCTTCACGAACTACACACGATATCAAGTTTTAAAGTAATGTAAGTGGCAATCATATCAAGTTTTAAAGCAATGTAAGTGGCAATGTTGAATAAATGTTTATTCTCCATAAAGGTTGGGCATTTGTTATCTAATTTTGTTGCATTAGTTTGGTGTGGATGTATGTTATGCAACCTTTGATTTATTTCCTTTACAAGTTTTCATGATTTTTTAATTTATTCCTGAACATTAAATATGTTCAGGAAATGTAAGTTATGGACTCTAAACATATTCATATTTTGAGTATTTGAAAGAAGCATTCCAATTAGAATACACTCAAATCAGATTTGTGCATACATATCCACCTAAACAGATTTACCTTTAAGCTTGACCTACCAAAATATGGTAAAGATATCATTGGGAAAGTATCCATATAAAGCTTTCACTGGTCCAATCCATGACCATCATATACAGTTGGTTTAATCATAGATAGATCCAACGATCCCAGGGAAGGAAATAACTCTTATGTCTACATGCATGATGCTTGGTTGATTCCCATTAATAAGTTACTTTGGCATGTACAAATGATGCTTGGTTGATTATGATATCATTAAGTTACTCCAAATCTAGATGGAAGAAATGGATAATACACGAAGATAACAGAAGCTCAAATCTCAATGGAAGTGTCTAAGAAAACATTTAATCTGGAAAATAAGAACAATTCTCAGCAGAAATGTGCAATAGAACAATCCTACCCCACCATTGGAGTAGACAAAAACATGTTTCCCTCTAGTGAGCATGGCGGCTAGTTAGGGGTATTTTAGGTTTTCCATATCAATTATATCACTTACCAAATAAGTAGAGCACTTTCTTTCTATGTTGTGTTGTTGAGTGGGAAGCTCTTAAAAATTCATACACGATTAGCCAAGATATCAATAGAAGTGTCTAAGAAAACAATGAAATCTGAGAAATCAAAACAATTCTCACTAGAAATGTGCAAAGTAAAATTGGGTATTTTCCATGCAATTCAATCCAATCAATTTAAGAAGACTCACCTGCAAAAGGTCCTTAATATCATCATTTGTGAGCTTCCCTCCACTTAATATCATCATTTGTAAGCTGTGTTCCGTCATTGGCATCATTTCTAAGAGCCCAGAGCATACTCAGAAAATGCACTGGAGCTTAGCCGCTCTGTTTTGAAGTGTAACATCCGGCTCTTGTGCGCACTGAGAGAACTTATTCTTTGAGGACACTTCCTTGCAAGTGATCTAGATTATTATACTATTAGTCGTTTGATTATGATTATGAGGCATTATGGATATGATGATATATTATTTTTTTATATTTACATAGACATGTGCTATTGACTGGGTCCTCTTGAGTGTGCAGGATTTTGGACACTGAGAATGCAGAGGCATTGATGAAACCCCTTGGACTCTGGATCAAGTCAGGGAGTGGATTGTTGGGTTGAATATTGTTGATGTGACATAGGTACATATGATTAGATGTTACGATGATTGATTATTATTGCTAACATGATTCATTGATGAATGCAGGCTGGTGATAGCTTGCTGAATAGACTCACCTGTGGAGTAGAGGGGTCATGCACGACAACCAGAGAATTTGAGGGAGAGGAGTAGACAACATCCCTTCCATAGCCTACTATCACTCCCGCCGTGGCTCGAACTGTAGGTTAAGAATTACCTATTTCGAGAAGACCCATGATGTCATGAGGGCAGACTGTGACAGTCGCTCACGATGATTCTAAGGGGCGCGCAATAAGGAAATGGCCTTATTCCTTAGAGGCACTTAGTCTCCCACTAGATCACCTGGCGGAGTATTAACTCTAGGGGTTTTTGATGTCTACCAAGTCATTTAAGAGGCGAGTGGCACCCTTGGAGCAAGTAGTGCATCCTGAAGGGAACGTCGCAAAAGGAAAACATAAAGAGGAAAGTGGCACCCTTGGAGCACGTAGTGCGTCCTGAAGGGGACGTCACGCAAGGAAAATGGAAAGAGGCGAGTGACACCCTTGGAGCACGTAGTGCGTCCTGAAGGGCACGTCGTGCAAGGAAAACGGAAAAAGGCGAGTGGCACCCTTGGAGCACCTAGTGCATCCTGAAGGGCACATCGTGATTTCAACAGGTAAGTGAAGAAACCTAGTCGTCCTTAAAATGAATGATGCGATAAGTAAGATTTAAAAACAATTTTCCTAATAAAAATGTCGCCCAACCTAGGAAATTAAAATCTAGGTCTAAGTAACACGTGTGGTAAAAAAAAAATAATAATCAAATTAAACATGTAACAAAAAGCGGGTAAGAAATTCAATTAAATTATTAAAATCAAATTACAATGGGGGATTTAAATTAAAAGGGAAATGATTGTTTTATCTACATATGCTAATTTAATTTTAAATAAAAAAAGGGGGGGGGTAAATTGTTGTTTTTATACACTTGCTAATTTGAGTTTTAGTTCAAAAGGGAAAAGAGGGAAAGTTAAAAGTAATAGGAAACTAAAGGGAAAAGGGGAAACATAAAGAAAAAGGGAAACATCAAGAAAAAGATGAATTTCTAACTTAGTAAGGAATTTTGCCTTTAAGAACTTTCTAATTATGAACTCAACTAGGAATTTATTAAAGGCGTAAGTCATTTAAGATGTGTAAGAGAATATTGGGACACCAAGGAGCGTTTTTAGGAATTCTTTTAGGTGGGTGAGGGAAATAAGAATAATTAAATAATTAATGAAATTAATTTCTGGTGCAACTAGGGGGATGGGTGACATGTGTACAGGGGAGGTTTTTTCTGATTAAAATAATGAAAAAAAAATTAAATGAGCATTTGGGAAAGAAATCTCTTAAAAAATCTATAAAAACGATGGAGGAGGAGGAGTATGGATATGATTTTTATTCGTATCATTACACTGCTGAATTTTTGTCTTCACTGAGCTTCTCTTGTGGGAGTTGGGATACCCAGCTCAAGTAACAAGTGGTAGCTTGACCTTGCGAGGCGAGCTGGGTGCTAGCGGTTCTTTGGTATTGTGTGTGTGGCCCCTTTGTGGCTCAGGGGTTTTCGAAGGAAGAAGAGTACCCCTAGCGTTGATTGGGAGGTACTGGTGAGGTCACATCGGTCGACAAGCGGAAGCTGAATGGAGCGCACGCGGGAAGAAACTACTGAGCAATCGCGTTTGGCTAAGGTACATCGGTTAATTGTCACTTGTAATGAAATTAAATTTACTCATGTTATTTCTCTATGCTCAGTTTAAGATTTCATTTCGAAGCGTTGTCTTGCACCTTCTTTCCTACGGTATTGTAATCCCTTTTCTTGCTATTTTATGATGGATTTCCTTTGGCGAACCCAACTTTTGATTTCAGTAACTTATCTGTGTGGGTTTTATTGATTATTATGAAGATATTGTGCTTTATATTCCACCCTTATCCCTAGGTCATGAGTCCATGCCTGAGAAGTCGGCCAAGAGACCAATCGACAGTCGTCACTTTGGTGTTTAAAGACCTATAGATTCTAATCCTTTTCTTTTCTGTGCATGGATGATGAGCAAAGGATAATTTTCCCCAGCTGGCTACCCTTACTTATCTCTGAGTTGATTGATTCATGGTTGAATAATTGTCTTGCCCGTTCTTGCGATTTAATATCTCTGCTTATGGTTTATCATTTTTCTCTGTGAACAACTTAATACTCTCTTCGTTTTTATATCACCTCTGTGTTTTTGGATGGTATTTTATTCTCTACGATTTTAATGCCAGTTCCCAGCTCTTGATTGGATANTTTTGTCCACTTGAATGACAAATTTTAATTTATATATGGACTGCGTTTTTGTCCACTTGAATGACAACTTTTAATTTGTATATGGACTAAGTTTTTTTCCACTTGATTGACAAATTTTAATTTATACATGGACTGATTTTTTGTCCACTTGAATGAAAAATTTTAATTTATATATGGACTATGTTTTTGTCCACTTGATTGACATCTTTTAATTTATACATGGACTAAGTTTTTGTCCACTTGAATGACAACTTTTAATTTATATATGGACTACGTTTTTGTCCACTTGAATGACAAATTTTAATTTATATATGGACTGAGTTTTTGTCCACTTGAATGACAACTTTTAGTTTATATATGGATTATGCTTTTGTCCACTTGAATGATAGCTTTTACTAAATTATATATGGATTGCGTTTTTCCCCTTGAATGAAAGTAAGTTTATGCCATGATATACAACAAGAATTTTACCTTGAATGCCTTCGTCTTTTTACACTTAAACAACATCGAATTTTTACTTGAATGCCTTCGTTTTTAGTGTGTATATGGGGGCGTATTTATTGTGTAAATGGGGTGTTTTTACTGTGTATATGGGGGGTGTAGTTGCTGTGTATAGGGGTGTGTTTTTAAAGTGTAAATGGTGGGTTGTTACTGTGTGAATGGTAGCGCACATGTTGTGTAAACGGGGTTGTTTTTACTGTGTAATTGGTGGTGTGTTTGTTGTGTAAATGGGGGAGTTTCTAATGTGTAAGGGTAGCGTATTTTTCTTGTGTAATGGTTGAGGGTTATTACTCTTATTAACTACAAATTTCACTCTTCGATTTAACACACCCTGACTGTGAATTTACTCTACAAATTCAATACATATTGACTGACGAATTTTACTCAACGATTTAATAGACTGCGCCCTCAACACATTTTTAGACTACGTTCAACGTATATATAGGCTTCATTTTTAGATTCTATTTGGATTGCATATTAATACCTTGACATCTCTGGAATATGTATCAAATAGTTAGTTAGACAATGAATTCATACTTGAAGGAGAGCGTCTATATACATTGGTTTAATTGTTGTATGATAGTAATTGGTGATTGTGTAATTTCTTTTAATAGACAACGATTCTGTTTTGGTGACCGTGTAATAATTGTGGTAGTAATGGTGGAGTGGTATGCTATTATGAAAGCATTTCCTTTTTATGGACATCCATATCAATTGCTATCTACAACAATGGGCAACCTTATCATTTAAATATTCAATGGACAACCATATCATTTGCTAGACAGTCATCTAATAATAGATAGCATTTTCATATGGTTAATAGACAACCTTATCATCTATTCTATAGACTGCAATAGTATATTTATTAATTAGACAGCCAATTGTTTATTTTACATAGTATTTTTTATAGACAGCAATGGTATATTTATATTTTTCCCGACACCATACCCTTTTAGACAGCAATGGGTGGTTGATAGCATTTTTTTTATAGATACAGTAACACGAATTAATAGCCCCCAGGCAAATACTAAATTGATAACTATATTATTTAATAGACACCGTTGATATGTCTACGATTTGATAGGTATTAATGGATAGGGATTGGGTTATGTACTTATGGATAGAGTTTTGTTTTCTGATATGATTTATGGATAGAATTGCGTTTTTGAAATGTATTTACCACCGTGGATATTAATGGACCGAAATAATATTATGGGACAACATTACCATTGTTAGATGTAATAGTTCACATTATGGTCACTTTATAGTCACATTTATGATAATAGTAACATCTATAATAATTCACTCCTTCGCAGCTAGACATCATGCTTAACAATAATCGTTTTTGGTTGTTGGCGAAGTCGTTTAATAGCTTGTGAAATTTTAATTGATTGATGTCATCTTGTGTCTTGTCGACTTGTTGCTTGGGTGCATGGGTACAATCTTCTTGTCAGCTATTTTAGTCTCCTAATGCATTGAATTTTTCTTGGGTTATGGGTCTGGATATGTTATGTTGCGCTAGGGTTACTGTCATGCCTATCTCCTTGTGACGAAATGACTCCTGATGAGGGGATCATTTCACACCCTAATGGATAGCTGCGAGTGATAACCTGGACGGAGTATGTTCTTCTTGATGTGGGCGTGGTTCGTTGTAATTGATTTTGGCACTTGGTTTGTAATTCCTTAAAGCATTTGGTTTTGCGCGTCGTAGAGGTTTCTAGTTACTAGTTGTCAAGCCGTTGTGTCGGGTTGGTTGATGTTTTCCTTTAGCTTGTAGGCGTTGTTTTGCTGGTGTCGGGAAGGTAGTCGATTATATCTATCTTGGATTATCGCATGTTTCTCCCAGTTGCCTGATGTGATTTTATGATGAGTCGTTGTTGTCTGTTTCCTGATCTACGTGCGCTATGTTCATCGTCAAGTTGTGTTGTTTAATTGTGGTCGTTGTTTCCATCCTACTTAAAAACAAAAAAAAAATTACAATTTCTTGCATCACTTTTAGTCGTAACACTGGAGACGTTACATATGGTATCAGAGCAGGTTCAACCCTGCGACTATGGATTGCTAGGATTTCCACTGTAGTAGACCCTTGAGTATTAACCTAGCACTAATTAAAAAATTTAATGTGTCCATGCGGTGATATCTATTAGAGGACGCCACAGAGGTTCACAATGTAGTGCCATGGAAGGAGGTGTGACGCCTCAAGAAGTGCCCACACACTCGGACTCTAGCCTCAGGGGGAAGAACAAGTCCTTGGGCTGGATTAGAATGTTGTAAGGGATGATGATGGTCTGACAAGGCCCTTCCAGGGAATGTCAGAGGCCTTAATTCACGATCTTTATTGAGTTGAGGCCAAGACACATGTACCCCTGAGGGTCTACAGTGCGCCCTAGCCAATATAGTTATATTTCCACATGACCTCGAGAAGGTCAAATATCCCGAGTTCTTTGGTGCCCCGGATGGTGCAGCCACCAAGGCATGGTTGGATAATATGGCGGCATTCTTAGCACTTCACGACTATACCTCAAACATGAAGGTCTGCATGGCGATATTTCAGTTGACGGGGAGCTCTCTTCTATGGTGGAAGACGCTCTTGTCGCATTTGAACATGGTAGTCGAAGATGTGTCATCGAAATTGTTCGAGGAACGGTTCTGAGACTGGCTTCTATTAGAGGAATTCATTGATCTTCAGCTCAACGAGTTGAATGCCTTGCGACAGGGCGGTCGTACGGTGCCCGAGTACGAGACCCATTTTTGGAGTTGTTCAGTATGCTTCACACCAAATTACAGAGAACTTAAGTTCAACAAGTTCGTGTTTGGCCTTAGTGTTAGAATTCAATTTCTACTTCAGGTACTAGGAATACTGGACCGAAGAAAGTGTGTTGGAATGTGGGGAGCCAAATTTCTAGGGTGACTGCCTAGTGGAGAGGACTAGAGAATTTGGATCAGTCGGACCCACTACTATAGGAGATTTGGGAAAGGCCCATTGGATTCATGCACTAGTGAATAACCTCCAGGCAGAGCACCAGTCGACTGTGCTCGAGATGTCAGGTATCGTCGTTGACCAAACCCTTAGCATTTTGATAGATCCAGGTGCTATCGAAGGTTATGAGTTGTATCCTTAACCTAGGAGAGTTTTGTCAGTAAGGCCAACCTGTACGTCATGACCTTAGGATCTTATGACGTCATGATCGGTATGGACTGGTTGGAATGGCATGAGGCGATACTCAACTATAAGACAAAACAGTTGAACTTGGTCGATGATGAGGGACAGAGACACATGATTGCAGGTTGGAACCAGGGAGTTTCCCTGAGGTTCATCTCTTCCTTGCAGCTACAAAAGAGTACGCGCAAGGGATGTAAGATTTATGCGATCCTTGCGTTAAACAAGAAGGGATTAGAGGAAGGTCTAGAACACCTTCCTATGGTGAGAGAGTTTGTGGATGTCTTCCTTGAGGGGTTACCTGGGATGCCTTTGAAGAGGGATTTGAAATTTACCATAGACCTAAAACTGGGTACTGAATCGATAAGAAGAACGCCTTATCATATGTCGACCCCGGAGTTAGAGAAGTTGAAAAGGAAACTGAAGGAGTTGTTGGACCTAGGACTTATATGTCCAAATGTGTCATCGTGGCGTGCACCTATTATTTTCATACGGAAGAAGGATGGGTCGTGGAGACTCTGCATTCACTACCCTCAGTCTAGCAAGGCAACGATCAAGAATCAGTACCCGTTGCCAAGGATTGGTGATCTGTTCGATCAGATGAAAGGTGTGATGGTGTTTTCAAAGATCGACTTGCGATCAGGGTATCACCAGTTATAGATCAAAGAGGATGACGGCCCTAAGACCTCCTTTAAGATGAGGTTTGGACATTACGAGTTTATTGGCTTAGTGTTTGGACTGATGAACGCCCCATGGGTATTTATGAGTTTGATGAATGGGGTGTTCCCTGACTACTTGGACAAGTTCATCCAAGGATTTATTGACAACTTTTTGATTTACTCTCGGACGATGGAGGAGCATGAAGAACACTTGAAATTGGTACTACAGTGTCTGCAAGAGAACAAAATGTATGGAAAATTGTCTAAATGTTCATTTTACCAATCCAAGATTCACTACTTAGGGCAGGTCATCTCTAGTGAAGGTATCGCCATAGATCCAACAAAAGGTTGAGGCTATTATGGAATCGCTTACACCGATGAATGTCTCAGAAGTACATAGATTCATGGGTTTAGTAGGATACTAATGACAATACATCGAGGGATTTTCGAGGATAGAAAATCCGATCACGAAATTGCAAAAGAAGAACAAGAAGTTTGTTTGGACTGAGAAATGTGTAGAAGAATTTCGGAGGCTCAAGGAGTTATTGACAACATCACCGATACTAAATGTCCCTGACATGGAAGTAGACTTATTGGTATGAATTGACGCATCCAAGGAAGGCTTAGGCAAAGTCTTGATGAAAGACGGTCGAGTGATTGCTTACATCTCGAGGAAGTTGAGAAGACATGAGGAGAACTATGTGATGCACGATTTGGATTTGTTATCCATTGTATATGCCTTGAAAGTTTGGAGACACTACCTTATTGGACGGAAATTTTGAACTAAAAATGGACCATTGTGGACTACAACACATCTTTACGTAAAGCGACCTGAACGCACGACAACGACATTGGTCAAAATTGCTTAGCGAGTATGATTTCGCGATTACTTACATAAAGGGAACAATGAACAGATTGGCTAATGCGTTGAGTCGGAGACTCTGCATATTTTCAGTGATGCCTCTTCAAACAAATCTACATGAAAATATTCTAACTTTACAACACAATGATGACTGGTAGAAGGAGGTCAGGGATTTTATTAGACAAGAAACCATGATGGTACCAAGATTTGAAGGATTTACGTTGGACGACGACGGAATTGAATTTACGTACCACTGAATGACGAGTTGAGGAGTTTGATCCTAAACGAGGCTCACAAAGGAGTATACATGGCTCATCTTGGAGTCACGAAGATGAGGGCAAACCTTAAATCCTTATTCTTCTGGAAAGGAATGAAGGCAGACATAGTCAACTACGTGGAAAGATGTCTAGAATGTCAACAGGTGAAGGTTGAACATGGACATCCAGTAGGATTACTACAACCACATGCTATTACGGAATCGAAATGGAAGGTTATTTCGATGGATTTCATTGTTGGATTTCCACTGATGACAAGGAGATACAACTCGATTTTTGTGGTAGTTTACACTCTAACGAAGAGTGCTCATTTTATTTCTGTGTGTACAACGTATCAGGCACCTGGCATAGCTAGAGTTTTCATCAGTGAGACTGTGAGGCTACATGGTGTGCCTAAGAGGATTATATCCAATCGAGGATCGGTGTTTACTGAAATATTTTGGACTAGTTTCCAAGAGGCATTGGGAACCCAGCTTAAATTTAGTACTGCGTATCACCTGGAGACAGACGGGAAGACCAAAAAAACAAACCAAATCCTGGAGGACATGTTCCGTATGTATGTTATGGACCAAAAAAAGCGTTGGGAAGAGTTCTTGCCACTGGTGTAATTTTTGTATAACGACAGTTATCAAAGCACCATTAAGATGGCGGCTTTCGAGTTTCTTTATGGGTGACCGTGTCAGACACCTTGAGTTGGGATCGGCTTGTGGATAGGGTCCTGGTGGGACCAGAAGTGATCCAATAAATGGAAGATCAATTGCAAACTATAAGACAAAGGATCAAGGAAGCATAGGATTGACAGATGAGATATGTCGATGCACATCGTGTCGACTGTAGTTACAATGTGGCGATCGAGTATTCTTGCGGATGAAACCGCAAAAGAGTTCGATCAAGTTTGGAAAGGGTCCTAAACTATATCCTAGGTTCGTGGGATCCTGCGATATTGTGGAAAAGAGAAGGCTCGTGGCCTATTTGACTAGCCTTGCCCGATTCTTTGAGGTAGACACACAATGTCTTTCACGTCTCTGTTTTGAGACATTATGTTAGTGATCCTACTCATGTTGTTGACATGAGTTCCTTGCAGGATCAGATGAGCATGTTCTCACAACAGAGCTGGTCTGCATCCTAGACCATCACATTCGACAACTACGGCTTCGAATCGTAGATCAGGCCAAGGTCCAGTGGGACAAATTTAGTCCGCACTCGATGAATTGGGAGGACGCATATGATATGCGCCAACAGTTCCCATTTTTGATAGATAGAGTTATGATACCGTGATACACTTTATTTTTGTATTTATATACTATGAAACTTCGAGACAAAGTTTATACCAAGAGGGTGTGTATGTAACATCCTGCTCTTGCGTGCACTGATCGAACTTATTCTTTGAGGACACTTTCTTGCAAGTGATCAAGATTATTATACTATTGGCCGTTTGATTATGATTATGAGGCATTATGGATATGATGATATGTTATTTTGTTATATTTACATAGACAGGTGCTATTGACTGGCTCCTCCTGAGTGAGCAGGATTTTGGACATTGAGGATGCAGAGGCATTGATGAAACCCCATGGACTCTGCATCGAGTCAGGGAGTGGACTGTTGGGTTGAATATTGTTGATGTGACATAGGTACATATGATTAGATGTTATGATGATTTATTATTATTTCTGACATGATTCGTTGATGAATGCGGGTTGACGATAGCTTGGAAACCAGACTGACATGTGGAGTAGAGGGGCCACGCATGACAACCAGATACTTTGAGGGAGAGGTGTGGACAGTAGCCCTACCACAACCTACTAGCACTCCCACCGTGGCTCGAACTGTAGGTTAACAATTACCTAGTTCGAGAAGACCCACGATGTCATGAGGGAAGACTATGACAGTTGCTCATGATGATTCTAAGGGGTGCACAATAAGGCAGGGGCCTTATTACTTAGAGGCCCTTACTCTCCCACAAGATTACCTAGAGGAGTATTGACTCCAGGGGCTTTTGATGTATACCAAGTCAGTCAAGAGGCGAGTGGCACCCTTGGAGCACATAGTGCATCCTGAAGGGCACATTGCGCAAGGAAAATGAAAAGAGGCGAGTGGAACCCTTGGAGCACGTAGTGCGTCTTGAAGGGAACTTCGCACAAGGAAAACAGAAAGAGGCGAGTGACACTCTTGGAGCACGTAGTGCGTTCTGAAGGGCACATCATGCAAGGAAAATAGAAAGAGGTGAGTGGCACCATTGGAGCATGTAGTGCGTCCTGAAGGGCACGTCGCGCAAGGAAAATAGAAAAAGGTGAGTGGCACTGTTGGAGCACCTAGTGTGTCCTGAAGGGCACATCATGATTTCAATGGGTAAGTGAATAAACCTAGTCGGCCTTAAAATGAATGATGTGATCAATAAGATTTAAAAATAATTTCCCTAATAAAAATGTTTCCCAACCTAGGAAATTAAAATCTAGGTCTAAGTAACACATGTGGTCAAAAAAAATAATAATCAAATTAAACATGTAACAAGAAGGGGGTAAGAAATTCAATTAAATTATTTAAATCAAATTACAATGGGGGATTTAACTTAAAGGGCAAATGATTGTTTAATCTACATATGCTAATTTCATTTTTAAATGAAAAAAAGAAAAAGGGGTAAATTGTTGTTTTTCTACACTTGCTAATTTGAGTTTTAGTTAAGAAGGGAAAAGAGGGAAACTTAAAAGTAATAGGAAACTAAAGGGAAAAGGGAAAACATAAGGAAAAAGGGAAACGTAAGGAAAAAGATGAATGTCTAACTTAGTAAGGAATCTTGCCTTTAAAAACTTTATACTTATGAACTCAACTAGGAATTTAGTAAAGGCGTAAGTCATTTAAGATGAGTAAGGGAATATTGGGACACCAAGGAGCGTTTTTAGGAATGCTTTTAGGTGGGTGAGGGAAATAAGAATAATTAAATAATTAATGAAATTATTTTCTAGTGCAACTAGGGGGATGGGTGACATGTGTATGGGGGAGGTTTTTTCTGATTAAAATAATGAAAAAGAAATTAAATGAGAATTTGGGAAAGAAATCACTTAAAAACTCTATAAAAAGGATGGAGGAGGAGGAGGAGTATGGATATGATTTTTATGCATATCATTACGCTACTGAATTTTTGTCTTGACTTAGCTTCTCTTGTGGGAGTTAGGATACCCAACTCGGGTAACGAGTGCTAGCTTGACCTTGCGATGTGAGCTGGGTGATAGTGGTTCTCTTGTATTGTGTGTGTGGCCCATTTGCAGCTCGGGGGGCCCAGGGGGAAGAAGAGTACCCCTAGTGTTGGATTGGAAGTACCAGTGAGGTCACATCGATCGGAAAGCGGAAGTTGGACAGAGCATGCGCGGGCATAAACTAATAAGCAGTCACGTTTGGCTAAGGTATGTCGATTAACTGTTACTTTCAATAAAATTAAATTTACTCATGTTATTTCTCTATGCTCGGTTTTATATTTCATTTCCATGTGTTGTCTTGCACCTTCTTTCCTATAATATTGTAATCCCTTTGCTTGTTGTTTTCTGATGGATTTCCTTTAGCGAACCCAACTTCTGATTTCAATAACTTATCTGTGTGGGTTTTATTGATTATTATGAAGAGATTGTGCTTTACCTTCTGCCCTTATCCCTAGATCATGAGTCCATGCCTGAGCAGTCGGCTAGGAGCCGAATCGGCGGTCGTCACTTCGATGTTTAAAGACCTATAGATTTTAATGCCCTGCTTTTTTGTGCATGGATGATGAGCGAAGGATAATTTTGCCTAGCTGTCTACCCTTACTTATCTCTGAGTTGATTGATTCATGGTTGAATGATTCTCTTGCGCCTTCTTGTGATTGAATATTTCTACATATGGTTTATCATTTCTCTCTACAAACAACTTAATACTCTCTGCGTTTTTATATCACCTCTGTGTTTTTGGATGGTATTTTATTCTCTGCGATTTTAATGACAGTTCCCAACTCTTGATTGGAGAAAACTCATTGTTTTGCCCACTTGAATGACAAATTTTAATTTATATATGGACTGTGTTTTTGTCCACTTGAATGACAACTTTTAATTTATATATGGACTGAGTGTTTGTCCACTTGATTGACAACTTTTAATTTATACATGGACTGAGTTTTTGTCCACTTGAATGACATCTTTCAATTTATATATGGACTATGTTTTTGTCCACTTGATTGACAACTTTTAATTTATACATGGACTGATTTTTTGTCCACTTGAATGACAACTTTTAAGTTATAGATGGAATGCATTTTTTGTCCACTTGAATGAAAACTTTTAATTTATATATGGACTGAGTTTTTGTCCACTTGAATGACAACTTTTAGTTTATATATGGACTGTGTTTTTGTCCACTTGAATGACAGATTTTACTTTATATATGGACTGTGTTTTTCCCCTTGAATGACAGTAAGGTTATGCCATGATATACAACGATAATTTTACCTTGAACACCTGTGTCTTTTTACACTTGAACAACAATGGATTTTTACTTGAATGCCTTCGTTTTTACTGTGTATATGGGGGCGTATTTGCTGTGTAAACTGGGTGTTTTTACTGTGTATATGGGGGGCATAGTTGTTGTGTATAGGGGTGTGTTTTTAATGTGTAAATGGTGGGTTGTTACTGTGTGAATGGTAGTGCACATGCTGTGTAAACGAGGGTGTTTTTTTTTTATGACTAGGGGAATCGACAATGGTAGCAATATTGTACTCGCCTGACATGGGGTTGAATCCTGTCGGCTACCTTATAACCCCTAGGGAGAATCTCATAGCCCATAAGAATGCCTCCAGATAAATCGAGGTTTGAACTCGTGACCTGTGTAACAACACGAGCGCCTTAACAGTACATTCGTTGGCCACTAGACCAAACCCCTGCGGGCTCAACAAAATTTGAAGGACATGGGGGTGGGCTTTGATCCACTTATGTGTGCACATGTCACGATACCATTTAATATAGTATCTATAGGTGCAACCACATGTTTGACCACTACCTCAAGGTGCGCCCATGGCTCCAGGTAAAGTCCTCACAAGAATTGAACCTTGCCCAATGTGAAAAACTCCTCGCTTTCCACCATTGGATCCAACCCCTTTGGGCTTAAACGAGGGTGTTTTTACTGTTTAATTGGTGGCACGTTTGCTGTGTAAATGGGGGAGTTTCTAATGTGTAAGGGTAGCTTATTTTTCTAGTGTAATGGTTGAAGGTGATTACTCTTATTGACTGCAAATTTCACTCTGTGATTTAACACACCTTGACTGTGAATTTACTCTACAAATTCAATACATATTCACTGGCGAATTTTACTCAACGATTTAATAGACTGTGTCCTCAACACATTTTTAGACTACGTTCAACAAATTCCCACTTGAATGAGAGCATCTATATACATTGGTTTAATTTTTGTATGACAGTAATTGGTGACTGTGTAATTTCTTTTAATAGATAGTGATTTTGTTTTGGTGACTGTGTAATAATTGTGGTGGTAGCGTGGTATGTTGTTATGACAACGTTTCCTTTTTATGGACAACTATATCAATTGCTATCTACAACAATGGGCAACCTTATCATTTAAATATTCAATGGACAAGCATATCATTTGCTAGATAGTAACTTCCGATATGACAAGTGTCAAGTTGGGGACATGCATTCATATCGTGGGGAAATTTAGCTCAGTGGGGGATGATTCGGGAGGGAGACTTTACGAACGAAAGATAGGAGGAGGGGGGAAAAACCATCAGGTGGACCATAATTTTGACAGAGAGTTCACAATGATTCCAAAACACACTCAATTATCCAGTCAATGAATCCATGACCTTTTCACTCATACATTCTGTTATCCTTGAGACAACCATTCCACCTTTCCGAAACCTTTTTCCCCGTCCATTTTGGTTGGTGTACCTGGTTAGCTTGGAGTAGGATTGAAGAAGTGGGTTGTCGGGCCCGTGAATAGTTCTTTGGGTGAGAGAATTGTTGGGGATTGATTTCCGTTGGTGCTAAACTGCAGCTACAACGCTCTGAGACTTATGGTCCGACCTGTTGCTAAAGCCTTAGAAGGGAAGTGAGGCAGCTGAGGGACTGTTGAGCAGAGAAGGGGCACACTTCCTTGGGTGGGACAGGCATGTGGGGAATGAGAAGTTGTAGGTTGTTAGTTGAGTGAGCACCTAAGACAGAGTCTTTCCTGTTGTCCATGAGACTTAGCTTGGATAGGAATCCCTTTACCTTGGGTGGAGTTCAATCCCAGCTCGGGGGTGATTCACTGTTGAGAGTGATGAATAGTGTAATCTATGGTTGGGAGGTTCGTGGACGATCTATAAGCAGTTGGTGATAGTATTTTTAAAGATAAGTATCAATTGTGTGATATATGAATATGTTTTTTTGCTATTTACATTCCCATGTTACGATTTTATCATATATGTGACTATGATTGCTTGTGTTCTTATGGGTAATTTCTAGTAAATGATGCATATCGATAATTACTGTTATTTTAATATAAAAGTCATATGTTACAGAAAGTAATGGTTTGTTTATGTTTATATGTAAATCTTTCACGAGTGTGTTGTATGTATATGTTTTAGTTGCATGCAGTCTAAAGAGTAAATTTAGGTGGCATTGCTTAGTTGATTACTGGGTATGCTACTGTATGTTCCACAGTATGGGAACGAAAATGTTCCATAGAGTAGCATGTCCCGGCCTGATGGTTGGGAATGTTAGCGATTGGCATCAGAGCATGAGTGGTTTCTCTAAATTTGCGTACCCCAACCTCAGGTTGGTCAAGGGGTTCGTTACAGTTTGGTATCAGAGCCTCAGTTCAACACTGAGCTTGGATGGACCAGAAGGGTGAAATCGAAGTGAATATTCAGAGAAAAGTAACTTCGAAGTGACCAAAATTAGAGTCATAGAGTGTCCTTGGAAAAGGTTGGCGTGCTGGTGTGCATGGTAAATTTAGCACCGCACAGGAAACCGTGGCGTGCTAGTGTGAGCGGTAAATTGTGGCACCACACGAAAGATTATTATGTGTAGATGCACGTGCTGAAATTAGCCTTGCGCGGTAAGTACACACATAGTAAGGTGCACATGGGGTGTGCAAGTATTGATTAACGCAGAGGAGTTTTGTTGTTATGCACATAAGTATGAATATAAGTTGTTTCGTGACGGTGTATTCAGTAGTATGCACAGATATTTGAGTGCGAAGGAGTATGTTAAACTTGACATAGTGCATGCATAGGACGAAAATGCATGTGGAATATCGATGCATAGTATCGAACTGTGCATAGTGGATATTGGTGCACAACGCTAGAGTAGTGCACGCAAGTAGTCGGTATGACGAAGAAGAAATGCACAGTGGATTTAGGTGCACAGAGAAGCGTTTACCTTGTAATATTGCTATGCACGATAATATAAATGAACAGGTCAAGTTAATGCGTGCGAAGTCACTTGAAAGGCGAGGAGTCTAAGTTTAAATTGTGTAATAATAAAAGAAAAATAAACACATAACCTCATTGAAGCATTAATTAAAAAGAATTCCAAATTTTAATTTCTTCCGATTTAGACAGATGAAAATAAAATATAAGATTACAAGAAAAACTTATTATAAAAGAAAACAAGAGTCATAACATCACGAGATAGAAATTGTAATAAAATAGTCTAAAATTTGTTTCTGTATTTATATAATCATATTAATCACAAAATACAAAAGGGTGATGACATCAGTTAGCTTGTTGTAAAAAGGGTCGTTGAAGAACAGGCCTATCATCTCTGGTACTCTATACCTCCACTACTAGCTGTTCAAAATTCACTGAGACATGCTTATCTTAGTTGAAGACTTACTTCATCTTAGCGATCTCCACCTTTAAAGAAGAGTCTAACCATACCGGTTGATTTTCTCGAACACTTTCGGCTGCTTTAACCGTAGATTCCTTCTTCTTATGCCGCTTACTCCTTTTATTCTTAGTGGTTGTCCTGTTGATGACTAAATCCTTTATAATGGGATTCAGCCTGACTTCCAATCACAAGTCTATAACCGGCTCTATGTGGAACTTAGTTGCTAGAATGTGCGCGAGGACCCTTTCCTCCTTACTCGCAGGAAAGCCTAGCATGTTGCTCGAATAACTAATCTCACTTGACTTAGCTTTGTCCATGTATCTCAGGTTGGGCATACCGAAATGTGTCCTTACAGAGAGCAGGAAGTCGAGCAGCTTGAATATTACTATAGTTATGGATACACATATATCTTCATACTTGGGGAGTGGTAATTATAGAACTCCATTTATGAAGCACAGACAAATTACGTACAAGGAGCATTGGGTTGCCATGCTCGGCCAATCCATTTCGAATGATTAGCTTTTGAGTTCGTTACATGGAGGGGTTCAGCTGATGTCACATGGCTGCAAAGTACCGAATGAATGAAGCAGGGTGATCTGACTAGCCATCTCACGCTCTACGAGTGTTGGATTTGACATGTTGAGACACGTAATACCGCGTCTTGGCGAAAGTGGTTTCGACAATACCACCTTCTTGCGCCAGTGTATCTCGGAAGGCACTGCGCGTCAGCGTTCTCGAGACTTGGGTCTTCTCTAGAATTGTCGTGGTGATAACACCAGGAAACCGGGAGTGATAATGTTGAAGTGTATGTTGAATCAAAATGGTGCATATTCTCATGACTTGCTGATTGGTTAGTCTGATTAGTTTCGATGGCTACACATTTTGCAAAATTAACAACAACTCGGTCACGACAGACTAGTGCAGAATCTGTAAGGATGGAAGAGGCACAGGGGAATTACATTCATCCAGAGAAGATCAGAGGGATGGATGTCCATTTGGGCATGGAAGGAACGAACTCCAACAGACATGGAGAAGAAAGGAATGAAGATATGAATATGGTTGAGACCATTAATAATTTGCAGAAGGATGTCCAAAGCCATAAAGCTGATAATGAAAGGCTTATGAAATCCAAAGAGCAGCAGGATGACTTCAACATGAAACTATTGGAAGGTTTGAACATAATAGAGAAGAAATTGGCTAAGGAGAGTGACTCATGTATATCTGAGAGTCACAAATCTTCAGAGGAGAAGAGAGAAGTAAAAAGTGCTAGTGGGCATCACCATCATTCCCATAGGCATTCCCATAAGAGAGCAGGAAACAACTCAAGTCTATCCCCTGCCAGAAGGTATAAGAGATCTAGGGTGGATGAGCTACGAGGAGAAATGAACAAAATCAAACCTCCTACATTTGATGGTGAGAACAAGAAGGATGAAGATGCCGAAACATGGTTGGTAGGCACGAGGAAGTATTTTCAATTGCATAATTATTCTTCTCATGTTGAAGGTAGAATCGCTATTTGGTGGGATCAACTTGTGCAGGTAGAACACATTGTAGAGAAAAGTGTTACTTGGAGAGAATTCAAGAAGTATTTTGAGAAGAAGTACTTGACCAAGAGATACTATGACAAGAAAATGAAAGAGTTCTTTGAACTCAAGCTTGGAAGTACGACCATCGATGAATATGAGAGAAGGTTTCTGGAACTGTTGAAGTATGTCTCTTTCATTAAGGATAAGACGGTCAAGATTCAATGGTACTTAAGTGGATTGCCAACATTCATCAGTAACAAAATACAGTATGATGATCCCAAAACTTTAGAAGAGACCATAAGAAGAGATAAATGCTTATATGACCAGCTAAAAGCAAGACCAGCTTTCCAAAAGGCTTGGGAAGACAATAAGAAATTCAAGATGGATCAAAGGAAGAAGGGAGCTAAGCCACCATTCTTCAAAAATAATCCATAATGGTAGCAAACACATAAGGAAACCAGAGTGATTGACACAGGGAGTTAAGGGCCAAGACAACCACCTATGCAATGTTGGGGTTGTAAAGGAGACCATAGGTTCAGAGATTGTCCTCACAGAGGTGAAAAATGTAAGGTTGTTCACAATGTACAACGAGCTGAGACAGTAGAGGACATGGGTAGGAATGTGCCAAGGATTTATGCATCCCTGGACAATAAGAAAGAAGAGTATCAGTTCCACATGATTGAAGTGGAAGGTATGATCAACAATCAAACTATTGCTATTTTAATTGATTTAGGAGCTAGCCATAGTTATATAGACCAAAAGATGGTGGAAAGTTTGCAATTACCAAGAAGAAAGCATGGGAAATCTTGGTTGGTGAAAATGGATACAAGAGCCAGAAGAAAAATTAATGAGATGGTTAAGTCTTGCCTCATAGACATGAATGGACTAAATACCAGGGCAGATTTGAACATCTTACCCTTAGGTTCCTATGACTGTTTAATTGGGATGGATTGGTTGGACATACATCATGCTCTATTGGATTGTCATAACAAAGAATTCACTTGCTTGGATGAATAAGGGAACCAAAGGAAAGTGCAGGGAATTCCCAAGGCAGTAACCGTTAGATAAATTTCAGCATTACATCTGAAGAAATGTTATAGAAGAGGATGTCAAATATTTGCAGCTCATATGGAGGAGACACCTGAAGATAAGGTGCAAAATTTGGAGAATTATCCAGTCCTGAAAGAGTTTGAAGATGTACTCAAGGAAGTACCAGGACTACCCCCAAGGAGCGACATTGATTTCTCTATAGATTTGATGCCGGGAGCAGTGCCGGTATCAAAGAGTCCTTACAGAATGAGTACACCAGAATTGAAGGAGTTGCAAATGCAACTTGAAGAACTTCTAAAGAAGGGGTATATATGCCCAAGTGTATCACCTTGGGGTGCCCCAGTCTTGTTTGTGAAAAATAAATATGGAACGTTAAGATTGTACATTGACTTCACACAATTGAATAAAGTGACTATTAAGAACAAATATCCTCTACCAAGAATTGATGACCTCTTTGATCAATTGAAGGATGCAAGGATATTTTCAAAGATATATCTCAGATCAGGATACCATCAAGTAAGAATTAAAGAAGAAGATATTAGTAAGAACGCCTTCAGGACAAGGTATGGTCATTATGAGTTCACAGTGGTACCATTTGGATTGTCAAATGCACCAGCTGTTTTCATGTGCTTAATGAATGGTGTTTTCCAAGAGTATTTGGACATGTTTGTCATTGTATTTTTGGATGACATTCTTATATATTCCAAGTCAGAGAAAGAGCATGAACATCATTTGAGGATGGTGTTGCAAGTATTAAGGGAACATCAGTTGTATGCCAAACTGAGCAAGTGTTCATTTTATCAGAAACTATTTCATTATTTGGGGTATATCATCTCAGAAGATGGGATAACAGTGGACCCTGAGAAGGTAGAAGCCATTAGAGAATGGTCAGAACCAAAGAATTTGATAGAGGTCAGATATTTCATGGGCCTTGCAGGTTATTACAGGAGATTCATTGGAGGATTCTCGAAGATAGCACACCCAATCACTTCCTTGCAAAGGAAAGGTATGAAGTTTCAGTGGACGACGGACTGTGAAAGGAGTTTCCAACATTTGAAACAATTATTGACAAGTGCTCCAATACTAAGGATCGCAGACCCAAATGAAGATTTCATTGTATGCACAGATGCATTTAATGAAGGACTGGGTGGAGTCCTTAGTCAAAATGGATTTGTGATATGTTATGAATCAAGGAAGTTGAAGGAGCATGAAAGAAACTATGCCACTCATGATTTGGAGTTGGTAGCCATAGTGCATGCCTTGAGGAAATGGAGACACTACCTCATGGGAAAGAGGTTTGAGCTAAGAACTGATCACAATGGTTTGAAATATTTATTTGATCAGCCAAATCTAAATGCTAGACAAAGCATATGGTTAGAATTTCTAATAGAATATAACTTTGATATAAAGCATATCAAAGGGAAAGAAAATAAAGTGGTTGATGCACTCAGTTGGAGAGTGCAAGAGCTTCATGCTACTGCCATCATCATGTATCAGACTAATGTTAAAAGAAAAATTATGGAGGCTGCAAATACATATCTACAGTACAAAGAATTGGTAGCAATGCTATAGCAAGGTAAGACAACATGGAAGATGGATAATTATAAGTTGGGAGTAGATGGAATACTGCTACACAAGAACAAAATTTTTATACCAAATGTCCAGGACTTGAAACATGTAATTTTGCATGAGATGCATAATGCTCCTTATGCAGGGCACCCTGGATATCAGAAAACCGTAATAGCGGTCAAGAGCCAATACTTTTGGCCAGGTATGAAGAGAGAAATTGCAGAATACATCGCTAGGTGTATGGAGTGCTAGAATGTTAAAACAGAGCATAGGCACCCAACATAATTGTTGCAACCTTTGCCCATTCCTGAATGGAAGTGGGAAGTGGTGACAATGGATTTTATTATGGGATTTCCAGAACAAGCAAGCTACATGATTCGATTATGGTAGTGGTGGAAAAGATTACAAAAGCTTCCCATTTTATTCCACTAAAAAATACTCACAAGGCAACATATGTCGTTGATATTTTCATGAAGGAAGTGGCACGATTGCACGAAATTCCTAAAATGATTGTGTCTGACAGAGACCCGAATTCACCTCGAATTTCTAGAAAGGATTTTTCAAAGGATTCAGAACGAATCTGAACTTTAGTATAGCTTATCATCCCGATTCTGATGGACAGGCAGAAAGTGTGAATAGGGTGATAGAAGATATGTTGAGAATGTATGTGATGGAAAAACCATCAAAATGGGAAGACTACCTACACTTGGTAGAATTTGCTTATAACAATGGATATCAGGAATCATTAAAATGAGCCCATTTGAAGCACTTTACAGAAAAACATGCAATACTCCAGTAAGCTGGGATAATCCAGCTAATAGAACAGTAGTTGGGCCAGAATTGCTCAAGGAGATGGAGGACCAAATGTTAAAAATTAAGTAGAATTTGAAAACTACCCAAGACAGACAAAAAAGTTATGCTGATAAAAACAGAATCCATAGAGAATTCAAAGTGGGTGATCATGTTTTCCTGAAAGGGAAAGCTAGCAGGAGCTCCCTGAAGCTAGGAAGTTGCGCCAAGTTAGCAGCCATATTTTGTGGACCATTTGAAATCCTAGAGAGGATTGGTCCAGTTGCTTATATGATTGCATTTCCTGCATCTATGTCTGTTCATAATGTCTTCCATGTGTCATTTCTAAAGAAATATATACTCGATGCTAATCATGTTATTGATTGGAATGTTATTCAGGTGGAGCAAGAAGGCACTTTCCAAGTGCATATGGTGCACATCTTGGATCAAAAAATCAAACAACTCCGAAATCGAGCCATAGGAATTGTAAAAGTCCAATGGACCTGGTACAGACTTGAAGACACTACTTGAGAGCATGAGGATGCAATGCAGGCAGAGTACCCGCATCTTTTTGAAGAATTTTGAGAAATTTGTTGTATATGGGTACATGATGCACTAAGGAAAATGCATAAATAAGGGGAGGGGATTGTAATATCCCTCGGCCGAACCCAAATGTAAATATAATCCAAGTATATTAAATCTAGTGAGTTGTTTAGACATCATTTTTGTAATACCACATGGTGCGCGCATATACTGCGCAGTAAAGGGATGCAATGTGCACATTTCTGAATACCGAGTGTAGTAACTAAGGTGCGCGCAACCTTAAAGACAGAAGATACAGCGCACAGTAACAAAGTTTTCACGATATTAAGGTCAACGAACCTTTGTGTATATAATATGCATTATAGGCTGGTGAGCTAGTATTATAAGCCGGAATGCTTATGTCTTGGACTTAGGCCAGTGCGCCTAGATGTCAAGGGCCAATGCACCTACTTTGTACATGACTCATGATTAATATAAAATACATCACTGTGTGCAGACCGACCACGATAAAAGAGATGGGGGACTGAACTTCACCAGTTAGGGCAAGGGAGGGCCAAAAGTCAAGGAATATTATATTAATATTTCCTAAAACATAAAGTATGGATAATTAGTTTATCCTAACTTCTAAAGTTGGGGACAAGTGGACAAAAGTAACTTCCGATATGACAAGTGTCAAGTTGGGGACATGCATTCATATCGTGGGGAAACTTAGCTTAGTGGGGGATGATTTGGGAGGGAGAATTTACGAACGGAAGACAGGAGGAGGGGGAAAAAACCATCAGGCGGACCATCATTTTGACAGAGCGTTCACAGTGATTCCAAAACACACTCAGTTATCCATTCAATGACTCCATGACCTTTTCACTCATACATTCTGTTTTCCTTGAGACAACCATTCCACCTTTCCAAAACCTGTTTCCTCATCCCTTTTGGTTGGTGTACCTGGTTAGCTTGGAGCGGGATTGAAGAAGCGGGTTGTTAGGCCCGTGAGCAGCTCTCTAGGTGAGAGAATTGTTGGGGATTGATTTCCGTTGGTGCTAAACTGTAGCTACAACGCTATGAGACTTCCAGTCCGGCCTTTTGCTGAAGCCCTGGAAGGGAAGTGGGGCAGCTGAGGGACTGTGAGCAGATAAGGGGCACACTTCATTGGGTGGGCCAGGCATGTGAGGAATGAGAGGCTGTAGGTTGTTAGTTGAGTGAGCACTTGAGACAGAGTCTTTCCTATTGTCCATAAGCCTTAGCCTGGATAGGAATCCCTTTACCTTGGGTGGAGTTCATTCCCAGCTCAAGGGTGATTCACTGTTGAGAGTGATGAACAATGTAATCTATGGCTAGGAGGTTCGTGGATGGTCTGTAAACAGTTGGTGACAGTATTTTTAAAGATAAGTATCAATTGTATGATATATGGATATGTTGTTTTGCTATTTACATGCCCATGTTACGATTTTATCATATATGTGACTATGACTGCTTGTGTTCTTATGGGCAATTTCCTGTAAATGATGCATATCGGTAATTACTGTTATTTTAATATAAAAGTCATATGTTACAGAAAGTAATGGTTTGTTTATGTTTATATGTAAGGCTTTCGCGAGCATGTTGTATGTATATGTTTTAGTTGCATGCACTCTAAAGAGTAAATTTAGGTGGCATTTCTTAGTTGACTACTGGGTATGCTACTGTTTGTTCGACAATATGGGAATGAAAGATGTTCCCTAGAGTAGCATGTCCCGGCCTGATGGCTGGGAATGTTAGCGACTGGCGTCAAAGCATGAGTGGTTTCTCTGGAGTGGCATACCCCAGCCTCAGGTTGGTCAACGAGTTCGTTACAATACCATCAACATGTAATTGTTCAACTCAAATATGTTGATATTGTAAATTATACCTGTGTACTTATTTTATAACAATTCCTGGAATTCTCACTAGAATTGGATCAAATTTAGCTCATGGAGATGAAGAGTCCACAACAAGGATGAACCTACCTACATCTAAACTCTTTGAAGTTCCTGACAGGTGTATTATAGATGCAACACCATATGTGAAGTTGTATGAATATCCACAAACTAGAATGTTACCCTCAATCATAGTCTTGTTAAAAGTTGCAGGGTTGTGGAATTCAGATGGACTCGATATCACATAAGAAGAATTTAGCATTACATCAGTTCCTGCAATGAGAGTGTAAGACCGATATTTGTGTGTATGTGCAATAAAATGCAAGAGATTTTGATTTCGTTTTGTTGATTTGGGCAACACAAATGGTCTAAGCAGTTCTATCTCCAAGCCCCAAGCATTCTCTAATATTCTCAATTCATCCTATTGCACACTACCACTAGCATGTCCCTCATCTTTCTTGATGTTTTGGCAGCTGCAAGAGGTATTAACCTCCACATGTAACCTATGACCTATAATAGAATATTCCAGAAGCAAGTGAACAATTAAGAAGACATGTGGAAACCCTAGAAGACAAGTCAACCTAGAAGAATAAATAATATTAGAATACTATATTCCAGAAATACAAGTCGACTCCATAGGAAAAATATAAACATAAAATATAATTAACCAAAAGTCAAGTCGGCCTAGCCAGAAAAGTCACTCGACAGATTAATATAAATAGAGGACATTTTATCTCATTTGTAAACATAGTTAGTGTGCAAGTCTTATGGAGAGCTGTAGTTGTAGCTGCAACTGCAATTGCAAGGAGGAATAAGGGTGCATGGTAATCTCTTGGTCTTGGTCTCTCTCTTGGTGATATTCTTGCTAAGTATGGCACAATTTTGTGAGAGAGAGTAGTGTAGATGTAGTTGTTGTAGTTGTGTATGGTACTTGTTCTGTGAATATGTAGACTCTCTCTCTCTCTCTTGTGTGCTACTCTTGGAGAAGGAGTGCTCTACTTGTCTTGAGTTGTTGTTGCAGTTAACAACTATGATTTATCAGTTGGTTCTGGAGTAGGCTTGTCATAATTATTCTAAGTAAAGTTTAGTGAGCTCGGGGGTGTAATATGTGAATTCCTATGGTTGGGTGACAATGATGTGACATTTTCTATGGTTTAATGAGCATACCAAAATTTCAACATGGTATCAGAGTTGGTTTCCTTCATAAGAGTCTAACCATTGGAATGAATATTCTCATTTTCCCCCATTGCTAAGCTTGTTGAGAACTTACTAAAATCACTAAGAAGATCACCTAAGAAGGGCACATCTCTTCCTCGGATCAGATTTGAAAATTTATGAAGTTGAGATATTAGGGTTTCCTCATAAAAACCCTATGTTTGCAGTGCTAGTTCCTTCGTACCAGTTGCAGCACCAATTATAGTGTAAGTTGCAGTGCCAGTTGCAACACCATTTGTAGTGCTAGTTGCATCACTAGTTGTATTACCAGTTGCAGCACCATTTGCAGTGCTAGTTGCAGTGCCATTTGTAGTACCAATTGAAACACCAGTTGCAGTGCCAACACCAGTTTCATTGCTAGCACCAGTTGCAATGCCAACACCAGTTGTAGTGCCAACACTAGTTGCAGTAATTTTTTTGTAAAATGTTGGGCAGGTAATCTTTGGTTGTTCTAGTGCACCTTACCCTAGCGCATCTCTAGTCACCTTTATATTGCAAGTTGGAGAACTTTGAAGGTTTATGGTTCGTCATTGCTTTTCATTGTTTCCGAATGGTGCCACTATCTACTACTGCCTATCGCTCCTGGCAGAGGTATGTACTTAGATATGTTTAAATTGTATCACTATTTTGAGTGTGATTGTAGGAGAATGGATCTCTATTCCAAGAAACAATCATAGATCCAGATGGATCTTAGATCCCGATGGATCTTAGATCCAACACATTCATAGGAGCAACACACTCCAAGTTTGATTGTTTCCATATGCTTCTAGCTGCTATGGAATTATTGTAACCTTATGAACATCTAGTTGTATTTTGATCTATTGAAGTTATGATTATCATACTAACCTCTGTTTAAAGTTAAATTTAGAAACTAACTTTATTCAAATTATTATATTGATTAAGGTTGAGACTTTAGATTTTATTTGCACTATATTCTCTAAGTCATATTTCTATCTAGAAAGCATATTGTATTAAGTATAGGGGACAGGTTGAAGAGAATACTTGTAATCTTGAGTGAAGGAGACTCAGAAGAAAATCAACAACATTCATTCTTGAAGATAAGACTCGATGTTCCAGGTTTGATTAAATTAATAAGTTTCCAATTTGCACATATCAAGTTTGATAATTTCTACATTACTAGTTGTGACAACAATCCTTGAAAGGCTCTATTACTACTAAATACAATGAATACTTGGAAGCATATGAGTACTATTGATATAAATTCTTGCAGGATGAACTAACATCTCCTCTAGGAGATATTTATTATTATTGTATTTTTATTTTGGTTCTTGTTCCACATAGGTCATAAGCAATATCTCTGAGAAGGAGCTACTGTGATTATTTTTCTCGTTCTTGTTTTTATTAATATAAGAGTATTATTATTGTCTATTGTTTTTCCCTTTGTTTTCCTTGTTTCGGGCAGGTCACAGGTGATAACTGTGAGGGAAGCTATAGTGACGGTTGCAGGAGAAAACATATTATATGGTCTCTAGTTTGAAACATGGAGCATGATATCTAGATAAGAAGTTGTATACACGATCGTATACATCCATGTACCAAAGAAGAAGAAGACGAAGAAGGATGATTTTGCGAGATACATATTATCACATATGGAGATTGATTATAAAGAGCAGAAGGCGCCAAAGATGACTGCACAAATCCGTCTAGTGAATTTGATCACTCTTCATATTATTAGGAAGAGTTAGTAGAGCCAGAAGGGCCTACCTAGAATCGTTGTAGTAACTAAGAAGAGACCAACGTGGTCCCATGAAACTTTGCAGGATGCAACATTGATGATCCATATCATGAGGAACAAATGGCTCCGAAGATTATACAGATTCAAAGGGATTCAAGCTTTAGAGGGAGAATGGAGACTCGGGAGACTTTCATATTTAGATGGAAGAGAGAGATGTCTTCCAAAACTGACAGACATATGCAATGGTTTGAGAAGGATAGATCAAAGATTCAAAGGCTTCTAGGAGATATGAGATCTTATGGGAAGATTCCATTGCTTCAATAGACTTTTCTAGAGTGACCGAGGAGGAAGCCAGTCATAAGGACTGGGATACATATATTTTCCTTGGTTCCGAGACCAGAAGGGAAGTAAGTGGTGACTTCCAAGTTGATCTAAAAGATCAAGCATGTTGCAAATAAATAGCCTAGAGATGTACAAAGCCTAATTTTTGTCCATAGGATTCTCCCAACAAGAGGGAGAATACTATGATGAGACACTTGGTCCAGTATATTACTACTGAATAAAATGTAGCATATATGTTGACCAAGCCTCTGTCATGGACAAGCTTGGTATGGTCCATAAGTATTTTCCCTCATGAGAGGGAGTGATGTGTTCCCTAGTAGTAGGAAGTGAAGTGTTACCCAATAACGAGAAGTGATGTGTTCTGATGTGTTCCTCAGTAGAGGGAAGTGATGAGATCACAAGTAGAGGGAGCTATTCCAGAAAAGGTTGGTAACCTTAATGAAGGTTGGTATGCTACCCCAGCGTAGGTCGGTAACACCAACGCAGGTTGGTACACTACTCCAACATAGGTTGGTAACCCCAATGCAGGTTGGTACACTACCCCATCATAGCTTGATAACCCCAATGCAGGCTAGTACAGTACCCCAACGAAGGTTGGTAACCCCAACGTAGGCTGGTATTCTACCCCAGCGTAGGTTGGTAACCCCAATGCAGGCTGGTATGCTACCCCATCGCAAGCTTGTAACCCCAACACAGGATGGTACAATACCCCAATGCAGGATGGTACGCTACCCCAACGTAGGTTGGTAACTCTAACACAGGTTGGTAACCCCAACGTAGGTTGGTATGCTACCCTAGTGCAGGTTGGTATTCCAACGCAGGCTGGTATGCTGCCCCAACACAGGTTGGTATGCTACTCCAACAAAGGCTAGTACACTACTCTAACGAAAGTGCATAACTTCCTATGAAATAGATTCTTGATTGAAAATAGGACAATGACCAAGGCATGCAAAAGCGTAGAAGCAGTGATGATGGTCGTGCCAGCGGGAATACCTTCCACGCTAAGAGGAAGTGCTAAACTTTAGAGTCAAATTCTATGTGAGTCGACGAGCTACTAGTTTTGTATGAACTAGGTGCCGACATGTAGTGTCGGAAACGATTCCCAGTTACACTGTCAATCAATGGCATTGGATGTTACTAGCTGGCGGGACAACTAGTAGAGTTGGAGGTGTTTGTCAACTAGATGGCTAATGTGCAACTATGATGATGATACTTGTTACATGATTTGTTTGATCATATGATATCCTATGTGGCTATGGTGATGCTACATGCAGACTGGTCTGTAAGACCATGTGAGTCTTTCCCATGCCATGTGAGATGGATGGATGTGTTTGAAACCACTACATGAAGAACATCTTGGTTAATACCTCCCTAACTAAGAGGGATTGTTTATGTTTTGGTAGCTGTGGGAGGTATTAACCTCCACATGTAACCTATGACTTAGAATAGAATATTCTGAAAGCAAGTGAACCATTAAACAAATGTGTGGAAACCTTAGAAGACAAGTCGGCCTAGCAGAATAAATAATATTAGAATATTATATTCCATAAATACAAGTCGTCTCCACAGGAAAAAGATAAACATAAAATATAATTACCAGAAAGTCAGGTTGGCCTAGCCAGAAAAGTCGCTGAACAGATTAATATAAATAGAGGACGGTTTAGCTCATTTGTACACCCAATTAGTACACAAGTCTTATGGAGAGATGCAATTGTAGCTGCAACTATAGCTGCAAGGAGGAATAAGGGTGCATGGTCATCTTTTGGTATTGGTATCTCTCTTGGTGATATTCTTGCTAAGTATGGCAAAAGTTTGATAAAGAGAGTAGTGTCGTTGCAGTTGCTGCAGTTGTGTATGGTACTTGTTCTGTGAATATGGAGACTCTCTCTCTTGTGTGCTACCCTTGGAGAAAGAGCGCTCTACATGTCTTGAGTTGTTGCTGCAGTTAACAACTACGGTTTATATGTTGGTTCTGGAATAGGCTTGCCAAAATTATTCTAAGTAAAGATTAGTGAGTTTGGAGGTGGCATATGTGAATACCTATGGTTGAGTGACAATGATATGACATTTTCTATGGTTAAATTATCATACCAAAATTTCAATAATATGCACCATCATGCTTATGCAATCCTGGTCCTACTCTTAATTCATTTTCGTTGATCCTCCAATTCCCAACATTCTCTTCAAAAACATACCACCTTGAGGATCTACATTCTCTTCAAAGATCTACATTCTCTTCGTCCTATCTACATGATCGACAACAAAAGTAGTAGCATTAGTAGAAGTAGTAGCAATAACACTACATGCTCAACAACAAAAGCAGTAGCATTAGTAGAAGTAGTAGCAATAACATTAGCACCAGTACCTCGTGACTTCGAGAATTCTTCTGCACTGCTTCCTTCCTTGACACTATGTGAGTTGCTAATATTCATTCATGTATAACATAGTTTCTAGAACTTAAATAGGTATATACTGGAATACAACGAGTTCGTCCCAAAGAACCAAGGTGAATCGGTCTACGCGTTCCCGTTCCTTCAGGAATCGATGGATTCGAACAAGAAGAATCTTTATCCGTTCGTCCACCTTGCGTCGGACGACTATCTGTTCATATTCGCCAACAAGAAATCAATTCTCTTCGACTATGTCAACAACTGCATGGTGCAGAGTTACCCAGACATTCCCGACTGCTCCAGGAACTACCTGAGCTCCAGCTCCTCCATTCTCCTCCTGCTTGATCCAAGAGCCGGAGACGCGGAAGTGCTGATCTGCGGAAGGGGATTTGAATCTTCATATTCTGAGGAGAACCAGGGGAAGTTCCTCACCGCTACCAACACCTACGGGAGTCTAAGATTCACAGAGCCCTATGATCCAAATTGGCTGATGGAGAGCATACCCATGCCCAGGGTAATGGGGGACATGGTCCTTCTCCCAACAGATGATGTGCTCATCATCAACAGAGTTTCCAAGGGCTCCTCCAGTTGGGGTATGGACCGTGAACTCGTTCTTTATCCTTTTCTTCATAATCCATCTAATACTAATCCACTTTGTTTTGAGGTGCTCACCCCCCCAGCCATGCTAGGCTCTACAATTCTAGTTTCCATATGCTCCCGGATGGACGCGTTCTCATGGGCGACAGTAATCCCAAAATCTACTACAAATTTACGAGTGTGCTCTATCCCACAAACCTCGCCCGGAGGCCTTTTCTCCCTTGTATCTTGTAGCTGAGAATGATTCGCATCGACCCTTAATCACTTCCTTGGCTTCTGATGCCATGGTTTATGGCCGTAACTTCACCTTGAGATTTTACTTGGAAATCGTTGTCAATCAGAAAATCTCGCCTGGAAAATCAGAAATTCCTCTTCAGAGAAAAAAAAAAGTAAAGAAACGAAATCAACCCACTTCTGGACTGCCGTTTGAAATCGCAGACTAAAAAATAATCCCTTAAATGCAAGGAAAATGAACTGATAAGCGAAAGAACTGTTACCTGAAGCACAAATGTGTCACGTTAGTCAATCTAGGGTTTCGAATCTGTGCCCAGGGATTCACTATCGTAGAATGTGGCTCAAGCATTTTCTCAATCTGCATTATAGAGGACAATGCAAAAATCCACTACAATAATTAGTCGATTGTTTCATAATGTTCTCTATAGAAGGTAAACAATCCATCTGCCACTGGCAGCCTTCAAACTCTTGCAATCAGCGGCCGCCACCCTTCCGAACTGGCAGGGGATAGTAAGGTAGTGATTACCCCGCTTATGCATGGACTTCAACAACATGTCCAGTGCATCGGCTGCCGTAAAAATATCTGCATTGCATCGACTGTGAAATTTGGAGCCACCCAACAAATGCTCATCAGCATTTATGAATTTACATTTACATTTGTGACTCGCAACCATCCCTACAATAACGGGTTCATTTCATTGATCATTTGGATCAAAAAATAATTTGAAAAAATAAAAAAAAAATCATGTTATGATGTTTCACCTTAGAAAAAGATCAGATATTTTTCATCAACTAATGGATTAATATAGAATTATATATACCATGCCGCTACATGTATAGTAATGGATTTCATTTATGATATCCCTATTACTAGATCAGTTATACACGAATAAGAGAGTCAAATAATACAATTACTTTGGAAAACCACCTCTTTTTATGCATAGTATAAAACATTAACTTCACTAACTTTCCAGGAAGTAATGCATAAAACATTAACTTCACTAACTTTCCAGGAAGTAAGGGATGTTATAGATTTATGAATTCATCAAATTCTGTGCACGTTAGGCATGGAAAAGTGAAATTGGTTACGTGTAAAAGAACACGTGGTGGATTTCAACCATATCTGGTTATTGAAAAATAAATACGCGCCAAAAATTTTAATGAGAAACTTATCATTTTCAACTCCCACTATATATTAAGTGGGAACTTTTCATTTAAATTAATATCTTGAGTTTATGTTTATGCCTTGGAGTAAGACTAGCACAGCCACTTAAAACCGTGGTTGATGAATGCTGAAAGGCGTGGACAGAGAATGAAATGCACAACCAGAAAATGAAACACACAACTAGAAAATAAGTGTCTACAGCCAGCACAACCAGCGTGCTAAATCCAAAGTTTAATAATTTAAATGTGACAATCATATAGTGTTACAGTAATTTCTTAATATGATTAGGTAAATGTTAAAAGGTAAACAGGTTAACGATGCATTAAAAAATACAAGGAAGAGGAAATCACATTCATTGATTTGGGAGGATGACTAAGAATATGCCAGCATCTTCAATTGTTAACCATCAGATTAGAATTTTAGATTAAAAGGTGATTAATTGTGCTCATTGTCAATAGGTGTACACCTTTCGACGTAAAAATCTACTTTTCTAACTATGACTACCATTTGACCGTTTTCAAGAATTCTATGTTGGACCAGAGGGAAGCTACAATAGAGTTGTGCATGGGAATGGTATTGCCAATAGTTTTGATGATAATGCACTGCCAAATAACACAATAACATAGTGGGAACTTTTCATTTAAATTAATATCTTGAGTTTATGCGTTGGAGTAAGAAAATCTACTTTTCTAACTATGGCTACCATTCGATAGTTGTTTTCAACAATTCTATGTTGGGCCAGAGGGAACCTACAATAGAGATAGAGTTGTGCATGGGCATGGTATTGTCAACAGTTTTGACGATAATGAACTGCCAAATAACACAATTGTCAATGTACCTAATGAGGTAGCACTATCATATGTGGAGTCTCTTTGTGCCTTCACTTAGACAATTTCTATTTAAAGTTTGAATCATTTTACATCATATATAAATATGCAAGCTTTAACTCTTTACTAAGCATTCATTTGTTAAATCTTATTAATATTTTCATTAATAATTAATAATTGAAAATTGAAATGGTTAAGAATCTTATGTTTTAAATATTTCTTACTTGGTCTCTCTTCCAAAAAAATCGACTTCATACTTTTTCGTCTTGGATATTATATGTCGTATATGTATATGCATATATATGTATAGGCTAAGAGAATTGCAATATATTACCTATAATAGTCGAAGAGGAATGCCCAAGGTAATTAAGGATTGATATTCACATGGAATGGGGATGGATATGTTGCATATGATAAACCTATCTCTGAGCCCCTAACCCCTAAAGTAATTATTTGAAATCCAAACAAAGCTTGGAGCCAATAAAAAGATCTAGATCCTTCCTTGGTGATGATTTTCACACCATGTCAAAGCACACGAATCTTACAAAGAGTTGTTACTATAGACTTAATTCGAGATCATGAATGTAGGAATAATTTTCGACGTAAAAACAAATAACATAATCAGACGTTAAAGTTGTGTAAAGGACAAATTTAATGGATACACCAACAATCATCTTCCAAATGAAAACATGTAAGTATTCAAAATGTTCATGGACATTTGATGCAACAAAAGCATCGCATCACATTTAAAGGAAAAAATATTGCAAGAATGTGAAACAATCAACTTCATCGACACACATGATGGATTGATGTGCACTACCTAGTTCAAGAGGAAGAATGTTATAGGGAATTAACAACTATGTTTTTCCTTGACATCTTTATTAGCTATCAGAGTCTACAACAAACTAACAACTAATTAAAAACTTACAACTAAAAATAATTCATGTGGCGTATTTTCTTGTTTCTTTGTCAAGAAATATTTCATGTTCGTTAAATAGTTCTTTCAATGTTTTTTAAATTAATTTATATGCCAATTATCTTGATCATATATAGATACATATTATGTGAAACAATAATGAGGCCTTCTTATCCTCCTCTATTATTATTATTATTATTATTATTATTATTATTATGAGAAATTGTTAATTGTTTGTGACTTAGGTTGGGTTAGGAAAGGGATTAAATTAAACATATACCATTATAAAGAAAGAGCTGAGGCATAGACACACCCTAGAGGGGGGGTCCCACTTGTTTCCTTAATGAGATTTGGTGATTGAGATTCCTCATGATTGACTAGTGATTGATGGCCTTGATGAATGCCCAACTATCTATTAGTTTATTGTATCCTCTACTTATATTCCTTTCTTACAAGGTAAGGGATAACCTTCAATATTGCTTGTTGATCGTTGGGTGGCCCCCTCTGATATTAGAACATGAGGTCCCACACAGTTTCTCAATTCATTGATTGGTTGGGTTGGGTTGGGTGGGGAGTCAAAATCATGGGGTATCTTTCCCTCTAAACTTATTACAATGGGCCAAATGTTTCATTTAGGATTTGAATCTCCGTGGGGAGAGTGATTCATATATTATTATTAACAAGAGAAAGTAATGAGGTGGTAAGTCCATGATTACAGTGAATTGATATCCTTATCAAGTATTCACAACTAGTATAGATTGTTTTCCTCAATTTCTCTCTTCTCAAGCAACGTAGATTATAGCTATAATAGGGATAGTCATGATAGGAGTAGAAGGTGGAAAGCTAATATGTTAATTTTTATAGATAATATGCATACCTTCCTCCTAGTTTGTACATATCAAGATGTTGATGACCAACCCTATTCATTGCAATGCAAAGTTTATAAAAGAAGGAGAAGAGTGGAACAAACTCTATGCGGGAAAACAAATGAGGTAGTGAATGGTCGAGATGTTGGAGTTTAGGCCTTCAAATAGAATTCCTGAACAGAGACAAAAATAAAGAAATATAAAACATCACATACAATAGAGATAGATAGATTTATTTCTCATCCAAGTAATGGAGAAATGAATACAAGTATCAATAAGATCCTCACATGCTTCTTCATTTAAAGAAGATATTCTAGGCATATGGAAAGCCAAGACAAACACTTGAGAAACCCCTGACAAAACGAATGAACTATTGGGTGTGTTGTCACAACCCAACAATCTACACTTTGACAAAAATTTTGTGATACCTTTCCCAATAAATCAAACATCACCTTCCTACAAGCCAAGAGAATCTAAATACCATCGTAGCTTCTCTAACAATATTGGTTTTCTGAACATGTCTACATAGTTTTCTCCAGTATGTACCACTTCACCTCGACTGAATCAACATAACCACGAAACAAATCATTGCACCAATTGTAGGTCATACTGATGCTTCTCATATATCGAAGCACTCATTTCCAAGATCTTTACCTGGTTTTTCCATGTCTCAACTGACCACACCAACTTCATGTGAACTATTTAAACATTCCATCGCAACCATCAACCTTCCTATTGCATTTGCATAAGGTACATGAGACATATAATCCTTTCTTCCTTACTACTAGGACATGAACTTGAATAAATATTACAATGGAAAGATAAAGGATATCTACCAGTTTCACAAAGTTCATATTGAACCTCACTAGTGACAGCCACATCATACCATTTTTTCTCATCTTTGTGTACTTCTATGCCCATAATTTGTTTTGTTGCTCCTAGATCCTTAATAAAAAATCCTATCCTACTGAGCCTTTAACATTTTGATCTCAACCATGCTTTCCTTACAACAAGCATATTGCCAACATAACACGAAGATAATGAATATTCCATAAACACAATGATGATACTAACTTGTTAAGAAACTTTGGCTTGTCGGGAAGGAATCAAACATTTTGTACCACTTCTTGGTTATCCTAGCCCATATAATGATTCCCTAAGTTTGGAAACAAATATTCCTTTCTGATCTTTAACAACTTCTCATATCTTTGCTACTAATGATTTGTGGATAGTAGGATCCCACAATCTGCATCAATTAACTCCATCACCATGAACAATAGAGATATAAAACTTTGTTCCCCTGACCAAATCTAGCCAAGCTAGCCAAGTGAGCCTTCAACCCTCACGTCCATACTAATTTCAATGGAGTATCCTAAGCCCCTATAAAATATTCATTACATGCAATATTTGGGCTCTAAAACCACGGGATACCAAAAGACATGGGCCCAAAACAACGACTATTGACCTAACTTCAACCCCCTTTGCATGACCAAAATGAGCCAAAATTCCCTCAAAGTCAAGGTATCTCGTACTATTGCATGCTCCCCCTATCACCTAAGTTGTCTAGACTTTACCAATGGAATTTCAAACCTGGGGTACTCATGCCTAACTAGGTCTTATAGTCATATGCCCATTTACATAATTCCATCTCAAACTTTGCATTCACGGGTCCTTTCATCATTGATTCAAATCTGAGTAATCCCATCAACACTCCACTTCCATGCTTGACTTTCCACCATCACTTCCAGATCTAAATCTTCCTCCTCCACCAACTCATCATAATGGTCCATGACTATCTTTTTGAGGAATTACATCAAACACTTCGTGTGCATCCTACAAACTACAAAAATTGTCATACATAAGCAATATATCCAAGAGGAAACCTTTCTCTAACCACTTCCATGGATTCCAAATCTGTTGCCTCACTGACCTTTCTCCTTAATGTCCAATAACAAACTCTCCTTCTCTACACACAAATGACAATATTCCCTCATTCTCACAGATCTTCACCCGACCTCAGCTTTGATACCACTTGTTGGAATTCAGGCCTGCAAACATAATATTAGTGAAAAGAGAAAAAATAAGAGAAGATAAACCATCACACACAACACACACACAAAGACAAAGAGAAATGGGGGTAGTGATATATTTATTGCTCAGCCAAGTAATTGAGAAATGAATACAAGTCTCAAGAAGCTCCTCACAATCTTCTTCATTTAAACATGATATTCTTAAGTGTTTCCAAGCATACGAAAATCCAATTCAAACACTTGAGAAACTTCTGCCCAAATTAGTGTGTTGTCACAACCCAACATGGGAATGTTTGAGACTTACCAACATTTGACCTACCAAAGTAGTGAGAAGGGTTGGATGGGTATTGGGAGTAGGTAAAAATAGGATGTTGTGGGTGGTAGTTCTTTATGGACTCAACTCTGTAGCCCCAAACATTCGTATATACGGGCATTATTTGTATTTATGGGCTATCCATTTCTCTCTTTATCCCTTGATATGTCTTTCTCCTAATGATGGAGTCATCTCTCAAAATTTCATAGAAATTATGAAAAGTTCACACAAGACTTCATATAATCTCTTTAGGTGGTAGTTATTTTGTTCTTTTAGTTGATATGTCTTTCTCCTAATGATGAACTCATCTCTCAGAAGTTCATATAGAGAATATGAAAAGTTCACACAAGTAATATGAAAAGTACATATAATCTCTTTAGATGGTAGTTCTTTCCATATAATCTCTTTAGATGGTAGTTCTTTTGTTCTTTTAATAATGCATCTGATGATCCGGATTATTTTCGGCACGAAATGAGAGTGGAGATATAATAAATAAATGCACAGAGATATCGCAGATATTCAATAATATAACAAAAATATATTAGAGATGAAACCATATACACAGTAATACACGATTTCTATTAATGAAAGAAATGTACAGAGACTGTAAAAATACATAGTGAAAGGCTCGATAGAATGGTGGCAGCTTATCTCTAAGAAGAGATGTGATGGCTACTCACATTTGCAAGAAGATGATTACAATGAGGCTATGAAGGAATTTTTACAATAAACAAGAATTCCAAAAACCCTACAAATCCAAGAACCTAACCCTAGGAGATGAAGCGCCAAAGTCATGTGGGCCCCGTTTGGGTAAGTTAGTACATCAACTTCCCGGGGTCGTAACTTTTGCATACGATCTCTGTTTTAGGCGCATGATAGCCCATTGGAAAGGTATCGTTGAGGAGATTCATTTTGGAAGAAATATATAAGGAACTTCCATATTTCTCCCCATTTTCCCAAAAATGTCGTTTAGGGTCTCAAAATGGCCCCGGAAGTTAAAAATTGCTAAAAATAGTAAATTACCAAAATTGCCAGAAAACTGTTTTGAGCTAGTTGGAAAAGGTGGGTGGCCACCGATATCCACCTGGATAAATCCTCCCTCCTTAGGAAGCAATGGTTTCCATTGCGTTGAGTGCCCGGGGGAGAGGAAAAAACATTTGTTGAATCTAAATCTTGGTGAGCTACTTGCCTTGCTGGAGACGTCATGTTGCTCAGTTTGTGGAAGACTGTCACGAACCTGTTGAGGTTGAGGCTATTAAACAAGTCGAGATACATCAGAGGATGGTGTGCAAAAGGAATATTTGCGCTTTGTTGCAACCTTGTCAACCTAATTCTGTTGGATAGAAGGTGCTTGGGCGAGGCTGTAGTGGTTGTAGTGTCCTTATGTTCCCCTTTTGAACAGATTGTGAAGAAGATTAATTTTGCAGTATGAGATACTATCTTGCGGAACTGTTTAGGTGGAACAATAGTCGCAACTACCTCTGGTATTATGTAGAGATGACCCCCTAGAGAAACAATGACACTGTGGGGTCGATACTCATAAATAACATGGCGTCTCAACATATATGGCTGGCCCAAGAGAACATCACAAACATCCAGTGGGGAAACATCGCATAATACCTCATCCTTGAAGGGTTGGATGTCATATGAAAATCGACACTACTAGATGACATGAAGAACATGTCCTTGGAGAAGCCACCCGATGTTGTATGGTTGCAGGTGTGCTGTTGTTGACAATCCCAATTGTTTGATGACATCTGTTGAGATTAGGTTCTTTTGGCTTTTGCTATCAACAATAAAATGTAGCGTGGTCCCCTTCACCCACATCTGTGAATGAAAAATTCCCTCCCCCTCTTCAGGATCTGTTGGTTCTTCTGGTTGAATTGCTACGGTCGCGACAATAACAGTGGGGTCTGCGTCAATGATTTCTCCTTTACCAGTATTTTCAGAATCAGGTTCTGAATCAAGGTTCGGCTCCTTGTCTTTGATCTTGGCCACTAATGAATATTTTGAGCAACATTCATCGGTTTTGTGCCAGGGACTTTTGTGGAAATCACACCATTTTCCGGTGTCCTTCTTTGTCTTCCTGTGACCCTTGTTTTCCTGTGGCTTGGACTAGTTTTCGGGAGACCATTTTTTAGGGTCGTCTTTGTCATACTTTGGTTGTTGCGGATTTGTAGACCTGAACTCCCGTTTGTTCTGATGCTTAAATTTCTGCTCAATTTTCATAGCATATCAATAAGCAGCACCGAGTAATGAGATTTCCAGAAAATCCATTTCACTTTGGATGTATTTGTGTAGAGCCCCACGGTATTTCAAAACCAAATGTCGTTCAGAGTCTTTGATACCCATCTTGGTGTGCAAGGTATGGAAGGTATTGGTGAACTCTGGAACTGCTTGGCCCCTCTCTTGCCGCAGTGTGGTCCATCTCATGTACTGGTTCTCATATTTGCCAACAGGGTAATACTCTTCCTTTACCACATCCACAAAAAAATCTCAAGTGGGCTTGGCCCCATATATTCCAGACTCCTTTATGAAACTTTGCTCCCAGTAAGTTTCCCACCAATGTTTG
>JASDQU010588255.1:26108-48133 GCA_032191745.1 Picea mariana | reverse complement strand
CTCCTCTTTTAAATCATCCATCTTAGTATTTATTCCCTCCAACTTAGCTTCCATCTCTTGTAGTTCATCTTTTGTTACTGTCTTATTTTGTAAATCATTTATGTCCCTACGCATTTATTCACCTTCATCAAGAGTCCAATTAGGATTTTATGGAGGCTTATTTGGTGTAGAAATTCCCTTTTTGGGTGGCATGTTGGCCAAGTATCACTGTTGAACCTTGATTTTGAGGTGGTTCTGCTAGACAATATTTATTCTATTGTATCTCCAAAGTTTCAACCCTTCTGGGTATGAAACTTTCTTTTTTGTAGTTCTCTGATATTTTTTCTCTGCAATGCCACAAGTCTGATCAAAATTGGATGTGCCAAGTGGAATTTAAGGTAATTTCCCTACAACTTGCTGATTTTTGGCCTTTCCAGGAGATCTCACTTGTATAGCGTGCCCCGCACAACATAAATGACATAAAATTCTGAAACTCGTACCAAAAATACTACAGACTGTCCACTATCCAATGAAACTAGTCCCACTCAATTTTGATACTCTAGGAAGAATTTATGATTGTTTTACCTGGAACACCTTCTTGAGATCAGTCAATAGGACTAGTCAGATACCCTATCTTCCACAGGGTGTATCTACAAATTTAAGATGACCCAGAAGATGAAATTTTTACCACAAATACATTACTCATTTCTGTGAATAGCCTCTATAGTTCAGGGTCTGCAACGTTACAGAAAAATTTTTATAGTGAAAATTCCTCAATGACTCAGTTCAGGATGATTCCAGAACCCTATCTTGCACAGGATGTATATCCAAAAATATAAGGCCTCAAGAGCTAAAATTTTAACTCAACGTACCTTGATCTGTCTACTAAATATCCTCCAAGTTGTTCCTTTTGAAATGTTGTAGAAAAAAAGTTATAGTCAAAATTCCAAGGTGTCTCAGATGTAGCAGCGAAACCCCAAGACCTTGAGCTCTGATACCATATGTTAAGAACCAAATGTCAATATAGCATAGAAAAACCTCAAAATAAGTACTCAATGCCTTGAAAAAGAGAGAAAATCAGATAATAATCCTCTTCGAGGGGGCAACCTCCTTATGCCCACATAAATGTACAATTACAAGATGATTCAAAATGAAAATGTCTCCTTGGTATATATAGGAGACTAGGAGGTATAATTACAACTAATGGACTAAAGCCGACATAAATAAAATAACATTACTAATATAATATGCCCTAATTAAGGGGTAATGAGACATTATTTAGGGCTTAACAAGGAAGGTAGAGGTGAAAAATTATATATCCATTGAAGGGAGGTGGAAGAAAAGCTATATATATCAAGCCTAACTATGTTTCAACATTTTCCTCCTCCTCCTCTATCTATGGTTTGGACTGGTATGCATGTGTGGTTGTTTTTCTGTGTGGTATGAGTCTCAGTCAGCTTGAGTCTAAGTCGGGATGTCTGATTCAGTAGTGTTTATGTGTGATGGAGGAGGAGGTTGGACAAGATTGAAGGCACTTGGATCATCTGTTGGATAAAGCATCTTCAAGGGAAAGGGAAAGGCGGTCGATATTTTTGGCTCAAGGAGACCAGTGATCTCTCTCAGTTTTCTCCATGATCTTTCTCAGTAATAGTGTAAATTGTATGGTTTCTTTTAATGCCAATATTTCCTCCAATCTTTGCTATGTTGTGAGAGAAATATGATTCATTACCTTTTTTTCTTTCGGTGTTCTAAATTTTTCAGCCATGCACACACTAAAAAATACATCAAGCAAGGAAATGAGTTGTCAATGTTGTTGTTATTCGAACCCTGCTTCGTTGAAGAATGGAAGGAAGTTCTTTCTGTTGTTTTTCAATCCCTTAATCATTGGTAACTTACCCAACCTCTCTACCAACATGCATGGATAATGCATCATGAGAACAATCAAAAAAATAAAAAAATTAATTAGTGTTAAATTCTAAACAGTACCAAAAATAAATTGAAAAAATCAAGTATTTGAATGAGATAAAGAAGAACTTGTGCAGCCTCTCTCCTAGCAAGCCATGAACAACACATTCTAAGAAAAATGCCAAAAAATAAAAATTAGTGTTAAATTCTAAACGGTACCAAATAGAAACTAAAAAAAAAAAATCATTATTTCAAAAATTATCATAAGGTTCCTAGTGATCCTAAATTCTAAACAGTACTAAAAATAAATTGAAAAAATCAAGTATTTGAATGAGACCTCTCTCCTATCACGCCATGAACAACTAAAAAAAAAAGTGCTAAATTCTAAATGATACCAAATAGAAATTGAAAAAATCATTATTTCAAAAAACAAAATAGTGGTAAATTCTAAACTGTACCAAATCGAAACTGAAAAACATCACTATTTCAAAAAAAGCACAAATAATCCTATATGTAAATTGAAACATCTTGAACAGGTGATTGAAGAGAGAGAGTTAAAATTGTCTCTTTGTAAGGGATCGATGGTTCAAGAGAGGAAGGTAGAGGGAAAAATGTATTTATTCATTGAAGGGAGGTGGAAGAAAATCCATATATATCAAGCCTAACCCTATTTCTACATTTTCCTCCTCCTCCTCCTCTATCTATGGTTTGGATTGGTATGCGTGTGCGGTTATCTGTTTGTGTGGTCTGATTCTCGGTTGGTTTGAGTCTGATTCAGGATGTTTGAGTCACTCGTTGATCATGTTTATTTGTGATAGAGGAGGAGGCTGGACACAATTGAAGGCACCTGGATCATATGTTGGATTGCATCTTCAAGGGAAAGGCGACCGAGATTTTTGGCTCAAGGAGACTGGGGATCTCTCTCATTTTTCTCCATGATCTTTCTCAGTAATAGTGTAAATAGTATGGCTTCTTTTAATGCAATATTTCCTCCAATCTTTGATCTGTTGTGAGAGAAATATGATTCATTACCTTGTTTTATTTCAGCATTCTAAATTATTTTCATTACATTGTTTTCGTTCAACATTCTAATAGGGAAGGAAGTTGTTTCTCATTCAGAAAAATAAATATCTACTCCAAACTCGTGCTCCAGGTGTGTATTGATGGTTGTCTCTCTCCCTTTAACTATGATGTGCTTGTTGTGATTATTAATTTATATTATCATCACTTTCTTTAACCCATCTGTGTGTGGATGGATCTATCTCTGGGTTAACCAGTTTGACCCTCATGCTTGTATTTGCCAAATTGCCATGTTTATTACATATATTTTTTCGTCAGTCATTGTAACTCAACTGTTAATGGGTTTAATCTACCTTGTATTAAATTTATCATCTCACCTATTTATTGGATTAACCCTCCATCATTGATGTTGTTTCAGTCAAACCCTTCATCAAAAAAATTTGTTCTGATTAAGGGCTAAAACCATATATAAAGTAATTGTAAAATAAAATGTGTATAGATCTGTAAGAGTGAGTTTCTTTGTGACTTATATATTAATGGTTTAGTACACTTGAATCTATTAATGGTTATGTTAACTTTAGGGTTCTCCCTTAGGTTTCTTCCTCACTTAGAGATCATATTATTTCCAACAAATCTTGCGGATGAATTTAAGATCATATTATTTCCACAAATATTTATGTATGTTATGCATAGTATGTGAATCTTTAGCTGATCCGACAATTTTGAAATTTGTATCTATGATCTGCAATATCTCCATAGACTCCCCTATTGTTTAGCAAGTCTTCATCTTCTGTGCCAATTTATGTGTTAACTTATAGTTTATTCGCTATTTATAGATAGTTTATTCGCTAGTTATAGTTTTCTTTTTTTGGGCGATCACAATGCTTTTCCTCATTTGTTTCCACATTCGGCAATGTGTATGAACTTCGCGAGAGTTGATTCCACCAATTATTTTTTCCATCACCAACAGTAGTGCTTTAAATTCCTTGCCTTCTGAATCGATTTCTCTGTACCCCACACACGGGCCTTCCCAACATTGTTAAATTTTTCATATGATTTCCACAAATACTTATATATGGTATACAAATCTTTAGCCAATCTGCCAATTTAGAAATCTGCGGCCAATTTAGAGCTCAGTATATATGATCTCCAATAACTCCATGGAGTCCTCCAGTGTCTAGCAAGCCTCCAATATCTTATGTGCTAACTGATAATTTATTCGATATTTATTTTCTAGTTATAGTTTTCTTTTGTGATAACTTTGTATCTAACTTTGTATCTATGATCATAATGATCATAATGCTTCTTTGCTAACTTTGTATATGTATCTTTTGTGCTAACTGGTAGTTTATTCGGTATTTATAGATAGTTTATTCCCTAGTTATAGTTTTCTTTTTTGGGATGATCATAATTATTTTCCTCATTTATTTCCACATTCGATGATGTGTCTTCCAGTATATTTTTATTGACACAATTTGTAACACACCCAACCCCTAGGTACCCTTTCTAGGGATGGGGCATCATAATTTCGTTTTGCTTAAACATCTTGAATCCTCTATCTGAGGTATTCATCCTCTTCTACTCACCAATAGCATTCTAACAACTGCTGATAGGCTCAAATCCGAGCTCTGGGTTGCAGTTTACGGCCTCTTGAAGTTCTTCAAGAATTTATCAGATATGGGCCATGTGGCTCCACCTCATTCATACCATCCCCAAGTTCCTACATCCATGGGAAGGTTCGTTCACCGTTCAATCCAACGGTGAGACTTAATCCTTATCTAACACACAGGCTAGAGGAGTATTCGGCATTCGGTGCTTCAGCGTTGAAAGTCCCTTTTCTTTTCTGCACAAATGTCCTATGAATTCCCGAATTCCCAAACTCCCGAGGTATTTCCACATAGCCCTAGCCTTTGGCCCTTTTTGGGAGCATAGGTTCTAGCATCCCAAGTCTCCCAGAGTTCCCAATTTCCAGACTTCCAAAGTCCTGAAATCTCTCCACATGGCTCTGGCCTTCGGGCCTTTTAACTTACCTCGACACTACACTACAAACCTCCAGAGTCTCAAAGTCTCGGACTCCCAAAAGGTCAACTCTCGCACGTGGTGATTGTATTAGATACGAGGGGAAATACATGTGGGTCCCTCATTCTCCTCCCAACAAATGGACTAAGCGGTGAGTCCCAAGTGTAATACGTGGTAATACAGAGATGACATGTGTCACATGTTGATGGGCCTATAGGGTATGTGAAATTCTCAAATCCAGGTGACATGTGGCACGTTAATCGAGGGTCCACGACACATTGGATGGCATCATTATTCCACGTCACTACGGACTGGTAACCTTACAAGTCCTTCAATCTCACGGTAAAGGTGTGTCCACATAATCCTTGGATCGACGGCGTCTGTTACTTCATAAGTTCAGCATTCGATATTTTTTCTATGAAAACTCCTCTTTTCTCCCGGAGTTGTTCAGCGTCAGGCTAACCACAGCCTAGATATGATGATCAGGAAAATTCTTGAAGTGTCCTCGGATCGACGACTCTCATCACTTCAGGATTCGAAGCTTATAGACACACCACACCTCAAATCCCTCACAATGCTAAGTATTCGGACTAAAGGATCTGGCGCCACGCATCCCCTATATATCGATGGCAGGGATTTACTCCATCATTTGTGACTTTAGGAGTCTTCACATATTGAAGAATCTCATCCAAATTCCTTCAGAGTGTCAAACCTACGGACCCCAAAATCTCCTACCACGTGGCCTCCACACATGGAAACGTCGTTACTCAACACATGGATCCCCACATGCTTTCGACATGACACACACATTCCCTTGATCAAACAGTCGAGAGGGGTCCCGAAGGATCCATAGATCCACGGTCCCCATTACTTCGCGACTTTGACCTTCGGGGGTTTTGATGTTATAACGCCCATGTCTTCCTGAAGTATTCAATGCTAGGTTGACTACATTGTATATACGACGGTTGGGATATTTCTTAGGCATCCTCAGATCTACGTCTGAGATTAACTTCAGGCTCAGGGACTTCAGAGGATCCGCCTCCCTCACAACGAATACCAAAATTCACTGAACTCGCAAAGATTGAAGGAGTCGAGGAGTTAACGCTTGATCTCCTTCTCCAAATCCAATGGTTGTGAAAGACATTGGATCCTCCCAAACAGATCTCGTTCGCTCGTCTTCCAAAATGAAGGATCTTCCCTTTCGAGACTTAAATCTCATTATCCTTCCTCAGCTTCATCAGTTCTGAAAGACTTAGGCATTGGCACGTGCTTTTTGCTCTTTCTCCTGAGCTTAACATACTCCTTTTTCTAGGAGACTCGAGCATTTACATGTACAAACCATATAATTCCTTACTTGCTTAAATACACAATCAAGAAAATATAAAGGGACGCAGTCTAATCATCAAGAAAACATCCACATCCCTGAAACATTCATAGGATATCAAACTTTAATTTATAGTTGTTGTTCAATTACACGGGATCTGAGAATACGTATCTATTACAGGTTGCAACAAACTAACTAACTGTGGGTGTTCACCTTTACACCGAACCATAGGCTCAGAGGAATTCATTCTTAGCGCTCTGGCCACCCCCATGCCAAGCCATGATATCACTAGGGAATTTATGCCAATTCTTAACGATTTTTTCTCTATCACAGCTTCTGTGAGGTTTATCAGATGCTCCCTTAGCATCAAGCTCACGGTCTTCTGCTCATTCTCATCTGGAGAGCTCCTCACATTCTCCTCTCTTCTCTGTATATTATGCATGCCTTGCACCTACACCCTTCCATGGGAAGGTTCCCCTTCCTATCATGTTCCTTCTGTCAAAAGGAAACTCAGGTCGACCTGGGTTTACAAGACCCTGTGTTACTTTTGGGATGACATTATTCAGCTAGACCATGCTTCCATTCATGGGGTGGTTGATGGTTCAACCACTGGTCCTTTATTCATTAATTGATTCCTATCCTTGGGAATCAGAGGAGGTTTATTATCCTCATCAACAAGAAATTTGGGGTCATTTGACATAAAGAACCCTCTCCATAGTTTTCCCATTTCTTTCCTCTAGTGATATCATGTCCAGTACTTCAAGGATTCACCCCCACATTCAGTCATTGGCAATATAAACAATAATACATTTACATTGTTCCCATGTCACAGCATGGTGATCATGATAAAATATTAATTACAAGTTGCGGGCAAACAGGGGTGTTACAATCCCCTCCCCCTTAAAGGAACATCGTCCTCAGTTTTCTTTCTCAGTAACACATGTCATGCCTTTTCTCATTCAATTGCTTCAAAAATATGGATCTTCTTTCTTGGTCAATTCCTTTCCATACTCTTTTCCTTCATCATCTGCCTTCAAAATTCTGGGACAGCAAGCATATTAATCACAATTTCATGCGAAAGCAATTGCTGTTGTGAAAAACTCAAGAGGAAAATTTCATGATATAGCACAATACTTATCTGTCCAGTTCATGGATTTTCATCCACGTGGATGTCTTTTTCTCTTGGCTTACTTTTTTTCCTAGACATACCCCTTGTGTGCATGATCCCAATCAATAATTTACAAGGATGATCAAAGTCTCCTTTTCCTTGTGGTCACTCACCCTCCAAGCCCAGGCTCAGGCATCCCCTTATCTGCTATACAGTCCCTCTGGTGATCCATCTTTCCTTGCCAAGGCTTTCTCACAGAGGAAGAGTTCCAGAGACTTCATTGAGTCTTACAATCAAGGCGTCCCTCAGACTTTCTCTATCGAGGCATCTCTCCGGCTTGTGTTACCACAACACAACATATTCTAGGGTGATCATGGCTTACCACATGGTTCTTATGTCTCAGCAGTAGCCTATTTTATTCTTTCCAGTTTGACAGCCTTCATCTATCCTCCCTAGACAGATCTTTTTTTCTCACTTGTATCACAGGTATACAAAAATTATGAGATATCATCATAAATTTAAATTTCATAATTTTCCTACAAATATATCACCCACGGATTTCCAAATTCCACATTTTTCTTTTCAGATTTGTTCCACATGGGAACCAAATTCACAAGTATGGGATTTTTCTTCCCATAGCAGTCTATCTCAACAGGAAATTGGTCTTCCTTATGGGCTTATAACACTACCATATCCAAGACCCTTTTATTCCTGCAACTTCAACATTCCTCAACCAAACAAATTGTTAGTTTTCATGCACTTTATATTTTCATTGCACACTTGCAGTGGTTCAAAAACAATTTCGGAACCATCCCTACTAATAATCAAATTCATTTGCTCAAAAAGGAAAATACCATTCCTCGTAGTTTGGCTGAGCAGGAAATTTGATCTTCCTTATGGACTTACAACATTGCCATATCCAAGGCTCTTTTCTTCCTGCACTTTCAAATTCAATCAACCAAACAAATTGTTAGTTTCCCATGCACATATATTTTCATTTCACCTTTACAATGACATCACAAGCAATTCTTAAATTGTGCATGCTAACATTCAAATTACATCTACAAAAACATTAAAGGAACCTCATTCCTTACCTATGCATCTTTTAAGCATACCAAACCTTTCAAAATGTAGTTCAACATTAAGTGAATTAAATCCAAGGGGCCAATATCCATGGCCACATTCACTTACCATGCACCCTTGTATTGATTTCAAGTTTACCATACTTATGACAATCATCTTTCCATGGAGTTTTGGAGTTCAACCAACCTTTTCACCATGTGGCTTATTCATTCTCGTTTATTATTGCAACAGGACTGTACTTCCTACTACAAGATGATCATGATCCCAAATCAGCACATGTGAAACTATAAGTTTCTCTTGAATGCACCCAAGCATTCTTACTTCATTAGTAACTGGGGTGCCAACACTCGTGGCCACCCAAATTTTCTTTTCTTTAACACCTATACAATGTAATTAAAGTATTGGAACATCCTTCTTCCTCGATGGAAAATTCATTATCTTCCCTTCATGCAAACATGCATTTCCTCAAATCAATTCCATGCAATGTGCTAACTGTGAGCACCTTTATTCCCAATCTCCCTAGATTGGTCATTGTACCCATGGTACTCTTTATTCATGCATTTTCTTGCAAGGGTTATAACTCATCCTTGACTGGACTAGACCTCCTCTCTCTATTGTTCATGTTCTTCTTTCATAAATCTTACCTTGCCCGGGGTAGCAATAGCATACAACAACCACTCAAAATTAATTGCATATCTTTAAGATAATGAAATATTTTCAGAATAGATTCTTACCAAATTCATGCATGCCTTATGCCACATAGGTATGGACATTTTTATACTTGCTCTCGCTGTTAGAACCCTCCCTGATATTATCTCATCAATGGTGCTTTGTGGGGACTTTTAAATTCCCTTCAATGATCTTTTAACAACCACCTTCTCATAGTCATCCTTTGCTTGAGGTTGTCCTTCATCGGCAGTTGTCTTTCTCAATAGTTCTAATTCCTTTCTACACATGTCATACATCATAATGATATTAATTGTCAGGCAAGGTAAAAATGTATGTATCACTTCAACAAAACATTTTCAGATATGTCCTAGCATATCTTGATGTACTTCTTCACGTTGTCCTTAATGTTTCCACGAATGAAACACAACCAATTTTCAATTCTTTCTACAATCATGTAACCATAATCCTTATGATGTAAAATGTTTACCTGCATTAGTAAATCAACCTCTCGTACCAGATAAATACAACAATCAACCAGGAAGGAGTCAAGGAATTCTCCCTTGGTCCAAATCCTTCTACACAGCCCTGGACTTTCAGTCCAACTAAGTTATTTCTAAGGCCTCACTGCCTTTTCTTAACCTGGCTTCAACAATATGATTCAATCAAACATACTCATTTATTAGTCTTCTATTCATTAATTCTCAACAATCATTAAGGGTGTGACTATGTTCTCCTGACAGAGTCTTCACATAGTTCCTCCACAAGGAACTCCTTCAGCATGCAAATTTCTTATTGCGTACCCATCATTATCTATGATGGCCTCAACCTTGAGTTAGCTTCAATTGTTTACCAAATATTCCATAAGGAATATAAACATGCATCTTTGTTATGCATCCAAAGTATGTATCTACACATTTTCCTTGTTCTGTTAGCTTACATCCATGACATGCTTAACCATATGCATAATCATAATCCTGCGTGTAGTTGCCATAGGCATATTTCGCATCCCACATACATATCTACTTTAAAATCAGTCGACCCAAGATTTTTCACAATCCTTCTCATGTGATCCTCAAAGGCATAATCATTTTCCTCTTATCATGACAACATAGCATCTTTTCTCATTTACTCTTTCATCTATTTATATGATTATTTCTTTAGGGAATGGGATACATTCCCCTCAAGTTATCATTTCAAATAGAACTTTCATGACTTGTTAGAATAGAGTCATCCATGCATCCATGGTATTCATTTAATCTTGGCAAGTGCAATTCTTGCCTCACATATCACTCATCAAGGCATCCATATTATGCCTTTAGTTTACATGTACTTTTACATCATACATGTGCATCACTTGCACATTTAATATCATTCATACCTAGTTGGTATTAATATCAGTATTCATGTCAAGAAGCCTCACAATGCATTAACCCATGAATTCAAACACATACAAACCTAGCCAAGCATTCATCATGCAAGGTCATTGCTTGCACCCTTTCCATGTCACACATGCACATGGACATATCAAACTTCTAGACCCTCCTCCAAGGATATTGTTGCCATCCCTATGACAAGCCTCATAGGGACACTCAACACTAATCTTCCCTTTCAGTTGAGAGCTTGCAGTCATTCACAAGATATCCACCTGGCAGTTTAACAAACATAGTCATAACTATGTTTCCCTTTCTATACAATAAAAGTTAGCAAGAAAACATTCTTGCCTCAAATTTCGTAAAAACATCTCCCAAATTATAAATACAGTTTGTGAAATTATAACCATTCCCAAGGTGATAAAACAACCAATCTAGCTTCCGACTGGTCTTGATCAGCAGACCTTCTGATCAAGGCAATCCTTTTCTAGATTCCCTTCATTAGGGTCCAACTATATCTATATGGCTATCATCCACCATTGGATGTCAATCTGACCCATTGGGCTTCTAGAAGTGCCCCAACACTTCCTTTACCACATTCAGGATAAACATTTAATCAACCATTTTACTTTAATCATAATTAAAAATTTAATGTCTAATAACATTTGAACTATTCCCTTAAATCCCAAATGCAATTTCAAGTTATGTTACTTACTAAGTACTCTAGTTCAGAAATCCAAAGTATGTTTAGGTCAAAATCGGTCTTAATCATTACACCTAGAATTCTTCCTTTTGTTCAGCAATAGCCAAGGACGGAGGCCACTCTCCTCCTCCCACAAGAATTATGGCAGATTAGTTTCCTATCCACCAAGCAAGGGAGGTTGTTGTGATTTCTCACTCAATCACTCTATAATTCTACAGCTTTGTTTATTGGCTTGATTAGAAAAACCCTTCCGAGTAATTCATGTACATGGAAAAAAAAATTGTTTCTCGGTTCCCTTTGAAACTCGAGAGTTTTGCATGCTCTCCCTTTTTAGAGAATGGTCACCAGACTCATTCCTCTTATCGTGAGGGATTATACACATATACAAGGTTTAACCCTTCATTAAAGCAGTAATTATTACTGCTACAGATCCTTTCCATCCGTTCACATCCAAGTCTTGCTATTAGTGCCCATCAGCATAATCCCACTCCCGTAGGATCTGCTGTCATTTCCCAAAGAAATGATAGGCTTCCTTTGCCACAGACTAGCATGATTCAATCTCTTTGGGTAAAATCCCAATTGTATTTTAATCTACATCCTTCTACTCAAGGAATTTATGCAGAAAATTTATGTTTTATAGAAATATTCTCCACATGCTCATCTTAGCCTTGGTAACCAAATCTTATGATTGTACATCAGCACGTACAATTGCCTAGTCAAGTTAGCTTCTTCATTTGGAAACGCCAAAACATATATAAACAACAACAGGTTTCATTCCTCTCTTTGGTAGAGGTTTGACTAAACCTCTTAGAAATGTGGTAAGATAGGGTGTTACCCCTTAAAGTCCTCCAAAATATTTTCATACAATGTGCATGAGCCCAAGCAGGCAAAGTGTTATTGTCGTGCTCTGATACCAATTTGTAACAAACCCAACCCCTAAGTACCCTTTCTAGGGATGGGCCATCATAATTTCATTTTCCTTAAACATATTGAATCCTCTGTCCAAGGTATTCATCCTCTTCTACTCACCAGTATCATTCTAACAATTGCTATCATGCTCAAATCTGAGCTCCGGGTTGCAATTTACAGCCTCCCAAATTTCTTTGGGCATTTATCATACATGGGCCACGTGGCTCCACCTCATTTGTACCATCCCCAAGTTCCTACATCCACGAGGAGGTTCGTCCATCCTTCAATCCAACGATGAGACTTAATCCTTATCTAACACACAGGCTAGAGGAGAATTCGACGTTCAACGCTTTGGCGTTGAATGTCCCTTTTCTTTTTTGCACACATGTCCTCCAGAGTCCTGAATTCCTAAACTCTTGAGGTGCTACCAAGTATCTCTAGCCTTTGGCCCTTTTTGGGAGCATAGGTTATAGCATCCCAAGTCTCCCAGAGTTCTGAATTCTCGGACTTTCGAAGTCCCAGAATATCTCCACATGGCTCCGACCTTCGTGCCTTTTAACTTACCTCAACACTACACTCCAAACCTTTGGAGTCCCGAAGTCCAAGACTCCCAAAGGGTCCACTCTCTCATGTGGTGATTGTACTAGATACGAGGGAAAATGCAGGTGGGTCCCTCATGCTCCTCCCGCCAAATGGACTAAACGGTGAGTGAAAGGTGTAATACGCGGCAATGTAGAGATGACATGTGTCACATGTTAATGGGCCTATAGGGTCTATGAAATGCTTGAATCCAGGTGACATGTGGCACGTTAATCATGGACCACATCACCCTATATGACATCACTATGCCACGTCACTCCTGACTGACAGCCTTCCAAGTCCTTCAATATCATGGTCAAGGTGTGTCCATGCAATCCCTGGATCGACGGCCTCTGTTACTTCATAACTTCAGCGTTCGGGAGTTTTTCTATGCAAACTCCTCTTTTCTCCCAGAGTTGGTTAGCATCGGGATGACCACAGCCTAGATCTGACGATCAAGAAAAGTCTCGAAGCATCCTCGGATTGACGAATCTCATCACTTTGGGCTTCGGAGCTTATCGACACACCACACCTCAAATTCCCTGGAGTGCCAAGTCTCCAGACTAAAGGATCTGGCGCCACGCATCCCCTGTATATCGACGAATGATATTTACTCCGCCATTTGTGACTTTGGGAGCCTTCACATCTTGAAGACTCTCGTCCAAATTCCTCCGGAGTGTCAAACCTCTGGACCCTGAAATCTCCTGCCATGTGGCCTCCACACATGGCAACGGCGTTACTCGACATGTGGATCCCCACGTGCTTTCGACATCACACACACATTCCCTCCATCAAATGTCCAAGAGGGGTCTTGAGGGATCCATAGATCCATGGTCCCCATTACTTCCTGACTCTGGCCTTCAAGGGTTTTGACGTTACAACACCCCTTCCCTCCTAAAGCAGTCAATGTCGACCTGACTACATCGTAGATCTGACGGTTGGGATAGTTCCTAGGCATCCTTAGATCTACGGCCCAGATTAACTTCAGGCTCTGGGACTTCATAGTATCCACCTCCCTCACGATGAATACCAAAATTCGTCGAACTCGGGAAGACTGAAGGAGTCAAGGAGTTAACACCTGAGCTCCTTCTCCAAATCCAATGGTCGTGACAGACCTTGGATCCTTCTGAACGGATCTCGTCCACTCATCTTCCAAATGGAAGGATGTTTCCTTTTGAGACCTAAATCTCGCTACCCTTCCTAAGCTTCATTAGTTCTAAAAGACTTAGGCATTGGCGTGTGCTTTGCACTCTTTCTCCTGATCTTAATAGACTCCTTTTCCCAGGAGACTCAAAATAGTTGGGAGCGTCGACATGCATACAGGAAACTATGCCCAAGGTCGACAAAATCACAGTTCATTTGCTTAAACTTGAGCCACTGCAGAGCTTGAGCATTTACATGTACAAACCATATAGTTCCTTACCTTCTTAAATACACAATCAAGCAAAGATAAAGGGACACCGTCCAATCATCAAGTGATCCGAAAAGATCTTTTAATGACTGTGGCTGAGTTTTTAATTGCATGTGTTAATTAACCATTTATGAAGTTGAATGAAAGAGGAAGGATTTAATTAAAAAGCATAGTAGCCATAAGACAATATACAGATCTTAATTGAAGCAATAAGAACAACAAACCATAACAAGAGAAGTGATAACAGAGTTCGGCACAAAATTGCCTACGTCTCCGGGCCTTTGTCTCGGTGGGGGAGGCTTCTTTATTTCTGTTCAAAGCTCAAAAAGTACATTGTAGTAGTGCCATTAGGCTACAAGACTGATCTGGTCATGTTCTTCCAAATCTCTAGAACCCAGCAGAAGAAATGGCACGCAAAACGGATGACTGGAGCTTTCAGAAATGGCCCGCAAGCGTCTGCTCCTCAACAGCTTCCCTGCATAAAAATGGCTTTGATTTGGCTTCCCTTCAGCATAAATTTGCTCTGACTATCCTCCATGGCCTCAAATAGGCCTGGTTTTTATATATCTAAAGTTGGTTATCCATCCCCAACTTCCTCCCAAAATCTGGCCTCAAAAAGAGCCCAATATCTCCCAAAAATGGGCCAAAATCCCCAAAAAATCCATTTTCTGGGCATAATATCAGTGAAAAACCCACTCTATAATGTTAAAAAACCACATTTTTCCCAAATTACAGAGTAGCCCCCTCTAACAGGGCACACGCCCCCTTTTCCAGGTTGTATGGGGCCACATGGCCAAGTGCTGGCGCGCCCAGTGCTTAAGTGTCACCCCCCTTAACTGCAACTCCTGGTTTTGGGGTGCCTTACATGTGTTCTGGGCTAAACTGCCCCTTGGGCGCACCCAGCACTAGCCCTTGAGCGGGCACCTGCCATGAAACCTTTTGTTGGGGCTTAGCCCTATCCCCCTTGCGCCCTCCTTTGGACATCTTAACCCAAAACTATATAAAAGTGGGTTTTTTTCACCAATTTGACTGTGGCAGGTTGGTATTTGAACTTTTCCAAAGACTTGGAGCTAGCCATGGGTCAGAGGTTCAAATCCCATGGACCCCCAAATACTTTTTACATGCCAACCAATAGTGAAGTGCCATGTGGCTGCCCATGTCTGGGCCATGTGACACTTATTCATTTGCCAGTTGACCATTGACTTTTGCCATAGAAGAATCTGATTACCGTGCAATATTTTTCACATCCGGAGTCTATTTTGAGAAAGTAAATATATGGCCGGAATTGGGAGAATGAGACAGACGCAATGGCATTAGTTTCGTCAAATTATGAGCACTTTCATTTTTTAGCCTTTTTTAGCCCTGTCAGGCTCCTAGATCTGATTCTGGATCATCAAGCAAACATGCACATCCTTGAAACATTCATAGGATATCAAACTTTAATTTATAGTTTATGTTCAATTACACGGGATATGAGAATACTTATATATTACAGGTTGCAGCCAACTAACTAACTGTGGGTGTTCACATTTCCACCCAACCATAGGCTCAAAGAAATTCATTCTTAGCGCTCTAACCACCCCCGTGCCAAGCCATGATATCACTAGGAAATTTATGGCAATTCTCAGAGATCCTTTCTCTATCATAGCTTCTATGAGATTTAGAAAATGCTCCCTCAACATCAAGATCATGGCCTTCTACTCATTCTTCCTCATGTTCTCCTCTCTTCTATGTATATGATGCATGCCTTGCACGTACACCCTTCCTTGGGAAGGTTCCCCCTCCCATCATGTTCCTTTTGTCAGAAGGAAACTCAGGTCGGCCTGGGTTTGCAGGACCCTGTTTGAGTGATCCTAATAAAGGAGAATACCATTAAAAATGGTTAATGAAATAAAAGAACTTATCCAACCTCTATACCAATAGTCATGGAAAATGATGCATCATGAGAACAACCAAAAAAATAAATTAGTGTTAAATTATAAACAGTACAAAAATAAATTGAAAAGACCACGTATTTGAATGAGATAAAAGAACTTATGCAATCTCTCTGCTAGAATGCCATGAACAACGCATCCTAAGAACGCCCCAAAAAAAAAAATTTAAAAAAAAAGTAGTACTAAATTCTAAACGGTACCAAATAGAAACTGAAAAAATCACTATTTCACAAAAAAAATAGTGTTAAATTCTAAACGGTAGGAAATCAAAACTGAAAAACATCATTATTTCAAAAAAGCACAAATCATACTATATTGACACTGAAACAGCTTGATCAGGTGATTGAAGAGAGAAGGGAATTTGTCTCTCTGTAAGGGATCGATGGTTCGAGAGAGGAAGGTAGAGGTAAAAAATTATCTATCTGTTGAAGGGAGGTGGAAGAAAAGATATATATATCAAGCCTAACCATGTTTCAACATTTTCCTCCTCCTCCTCTATCTATGGTTTCTACTGGAATGCATGTGTGGTTGTTTGTCTGTGTGGTATGAGTCTCAGTCATCTTGAGTCTGAGTCGGGATGTATGATTCAGTCGTGTTTATGTGCGATAGAGGAGGAGCTTGGACAAGATTGAAGGCACTTGGATAATCTATTGGGTAAATCATAGTCAAGGGAAAGGGAAAGGTGGTCAATATTTTTGGCTCAATGAGACCAGTGATCTCTCTTAGTTTTCTCCATGATCTTTCTCGGTAATAGTATAAATTCTATGGTTTCTTTTAATGTGAGTATTTCCTCTAATATTTGCTCTGTTGTGAGAGAAATTTGATTCATTACCTTGTTTTCTTTCAACATTCTAAATTTTTCAGCCATACACACACTAAAAAATACATCAAGGAAGGAAATAAGTTGTCAATGTTGATGTTATTCGAACCCTGCTTCGTTGAAGAATGGAAGTAAGTTGTTTTTATTGTTTTTCAAGCCCTCAATTATTGGTAACTTACCCAACCTTTCTACCAACACGCATGGATAATGCATCATGAGAACAACCAAAAAAATAAAAAAATAAATTAGTGCTAAATTCTAAACAATACCAAAAATAAATTGAAAAAATCAAGTATTTGAATGAGATGAAGAAATTATGCAGCCTCTCTCCTAGCAAGAAATGAACAACACATTCTAAGAACAATGCAAAAAAATAAAAATTAGTGTTAAATTCTAAACGGTACCAAATAGAAACTGAAAAAAAAAAAACATTATTTCAAAAATTGTCATAAGGTTCCTAGTGATCCTAAATTCTAAACAGTACGAAAAATAAATTGAAAAAATCAAGTATTTGAATGAGACCTCTCTCCTAGCACGCCATGAACAACATAAAATAAAATAAAAAAACAAAAATTACTGCTAAATTATAAACGGTACCAAATAGAAATTGAAAAAATCACTATTTCAAAAACAATTAGTGGTAAATTCTAAATTGTACCAAATCGAAACTGAAAAACATCACTATTTCAAAAAAGAACAAATCATCCTACATTGAAATTGAAAGAGCTTGAGCAAGTGATTAAAGAGAGAGAGGGAATTTGTCTCTCTGTAAGGGATCGTTGGTTAAAGAGAGGAAGGTAGAGGAAAAAAATTATCTATTTGTTCAAGGGAGGTGGAAGAAAATCTATATATATCAAGCCTAACCCTATTTCAACATTTTCCTCCTCCTCTATCTATGGTTTGGACTGGTATGCATGTGTGGTTGTCTGTTTGTGTGGTCTAAGTCTCGGTCAGTTTGAGTCTGATTCAGGATGTCTAAAGCACTCGCTAGTCATTTTTATGTGTGATAGAGGAGGAGGTTGGACAAGATTGAAGGCATCTGGATCATATGTTGGATAAAACATCTTCAAGGGAAAGGCAGCCGATATTTTTGGCTCAAGGAGACTGGTGATCTCTCTCAATTTTCTCCATGATCTTTCTCAATAATAGTATAAATTGTATGGCTTCTTTTAATGCAAGTATTTCCTCCAATCTCTGTTGTGTTGTGAGAGAAATCTGATTCATTACCTTGTTTTCTTTCAACATTCTAAATTATTTTCATTACATTGTTTTCATTCAACATTCTAGTATGGAAGGAAGTTGTTGTTCATTGGGAAAAATGAATCGTTACTCCAAACTCATGCTCCGGGTGTGTATTGATGGTTGTCTCTCTCCCTTTAACTATGATGCGCATGTTGTGATTATTAATTTATATTATTATCACTTTTTTTAACCCACCTGTGTGACGATGGATCTGTCTCTAGCTTAACCAGTTTGACCCTGATGCTTGTATTTGCCAAATTGCCATGTTTATTACATATATTTTTTCATTAGTCATTGTAACCCACCTGTTAATGGGTTTAACCCACTTTGTATTAAATTTAACATCTCACCTATTTATTGGACTAACCCTCCATGATTCATGTTGTTGCATTCAAACCCTTTATTAATTTTTTTTGTTCTGATTAAGGGCTAAAACCATATATAAAGTAATTGTAAAATAAAATGTGTATAGATCTGTAAGAGTGGGTTTCTCCATGAATTATATATTAATGGTTTATTATACCTTAATCGATTAATGGTTATGGTAAAATTAGGGTTCTCCCTTAGGTTTCTTCCTCGCTTAGAGATCATATTATTTCCAACAAATCTTGCGGATGAATTTAAGATCATATTACTTCCACAAATATTTATGTATATTATGCATAGTATGTGAATCTTTATCCGATCCGACAATTTTGGACTTTGTATCTATGATCTCCAATATCTCCATAGACTCCCCTAGTGTTTAGCAAGTCTTCATCTTCTATGCCAATTTATGTGTTAACTGATAGTTTATTCGCTATTTATAGATAGTTTATTCGCTATTTATAGATAGTTTATTCGCTAGTTATAGTTTTCATTTTTGGGGCAATCATAATGTTTTTCCTCATTTGTTTCCACATTCAGAAATGTGTATGAACTTCGCAGGAGTTGAGTCCACCAATTCTTTTTTCCATCACCAACAATAGTGCTTTAAATTCCTTTCCTCCTGAATGGATTTCTCTGTACCCAACGAACGGGCCTTCCCAACATTGTTAAAATTTTCATATGATTTCCACAAATCTTTATATATGGTATACAAATATTTAGCCAATTGAGAACTCTATATCTATGATCTCCAATATCTCCATGGAGTCCTCCAGTGTCTAGCAAGCCTCCAATATCTTATGTGCTAACTGATAATTTATTTGATATTTATTTGCTAGTTATAGTTTTCTTTTGTGCTAACTCTGTATCTAACTCTATATCTATGATCATAATGATCATAATGCTTCTGTGCTAACTCTGTATCTGTATCTTTTGTGCTAAATGATAGTTTATTCGGTATTTATAGATAGTTTACTCGCTAGTTATAGTTTTATTTTTTTGGATGATCATAATGCTTTTCCTCATTTGTTTCCACATTCGACAATGTGTCTTCCGGTATATTTTTTTTTGACACAATCCTACATTGTTGTGTAAATGTTTTTTATTTAACCAGATGAGGGTGCGCTCTACTAATAGTGCATCGGTGCTTCCATTGTTACGTTGTGCACTATGTGTTTTTAAAATAATGTTATTAGGGTGTGTCCTTATTTCCCGGTGCGTCCTTATTTTCGTAGCGTACCGGATAATATTGTTCTTTATTTGAAATTAACCTTGTTACGGTGCGCTAGTTTTGAGGGCACTGATGTGCCTATTGTCGAAAATGCACGGGTGCGTTATGTACTTATAAAAGCACCGGTGTAAAAACATATGCTAAAACCTCTAACCAGTCACCTTCGTTAGTATCATCCGCTATAAGCGATTTTTGGGGATATTTTTATAGGGGTGTCCGCAAAAAACTCAGCTAGAGGGTATTTTCCTTGTAGTGTATTCTCACTTTGCCTATTCCTTCATAGCCTGCCAACAATCTCACGAAGCCCCCTCTTGAAGGGCTATGAAGAGCAGCAGTAGGGACGAAGAGATTCAATATTGTTTACATAGTTTGGCTTATCGGCTTGAGGCCTTAGAGATTGACTTGGAGGAGCTCGTCGGGGTTTGAAACTTTTTGGTGATCGCTTTTAAGTCTTGAATATGAGCCAAAAATTATCCCACAAAGAAGCATGATTCTTCTTCTCATGGTCCCTTCAAAACATCAACGCCTAGTTGTGGAACGAAATCCTCGACCAAAAGGAGGAGGAGGTAATTCAATGACCTCTGGAATATTGTTGAGCATTGGAAGAGAATCTGCAAGAGTTATCTCAAGGTGTTCCTTCTTTCTAATTCCTTTGTAATCAGACTTAGAGTAGAAAAATATGTAAAATGGTGTTACCATTGACGGCCAAAGATACAAATCTCAGATATGAGATCAAAGTGTGTGCGCGAGACAGACTTGCAGAGGGATGTTTCTGCACATGGGAGGAGAGAATCATGGAGTGAAAACTTGTTTTGTTATCATTTTTCAGTCTAGGTATGGACAGAGGGAATGAGTAACTCCAAGGATTCTTTGCATTAATGTGAGACATTCATAAATACAATACAAAGTGATCTTTGGTTTCATCTTCCAAGAGGTTCGAATGACTCTTCCTTTTCACCTACGACTCTTCATATTTATCCAAAATACGATTTACAATAATATTTACAAAATACCATCATCACAAGGATTAGGTATCCAATAGATACTATTAGTGAGATAAAATAGAGAGATGATCTAATTTCCCTAGGTTTGCTCAATGTCTATTTTTTTTTCTTCAAAATTGATCTTCAACAACTTATTTGTAATTAATCTTACTAATAAGCTTCCAATGTCATTGCAATTTACAAAGCCAAGAATGTAGGCAAAGATAACAAAGGTAATGACATTATAGCTAGTGTCAAAAGGAAAGATAGCAAATCAAATGGCATTATGGCGAGTATGTGATTCAAAAACATGAAGTTTGTAAACTAAATTCAATGACAATTCCCATATTGACAAGAATCAACAATGTTCGTAACACATGAATTCAAGTAGGGATTTACAAAGACAAGGTGTCTAAGATTTATTGGGAATCTTTCATTAAGTGGCACACAAAATAGTGCATACACCAATACGGCAGTGTGTGAGCTATGTGATGGATTTAATGCTATGGAAGGGTACATTGTGAAATGGTACACCATATTAGGGAATACATAAGAGTCAATTAAAATATAGATGATATCAGTTTTTAGATGCCAAAAACAAGTATTATGTGATGAACCAATGTCCATTCACCAATAAAGCATTGGAAGTGAAGATATTGATGGATTATTGAAAATCTAACTATTATTTTGACATTTTATAATATTTGTTGTCTTTCATAAATAACAAGTGATTTCAAAAATTTACATTTTTTAAGGATATTTTTTTAATTACCCTTCTAAAATGAGTAAAAACCCCTTGAAAAAAATAGAAAGAGTTCAAATTTAATTTAAAAGTGATTGGTATTTAAAATATTAAAATTTCTTAAACATCGTTGGAACAATGGGTGGTCCATAAAGAATTATACACTCAAGAGGAACTGCTACATGAGGCATCACCCTTATGCTGCATATATTAATAAAAAAATTAGTTTGTAAACAAAGTTATCTAATTTAATTCAATAAAAAAAAAAATAATCAAAAATATTTTATTTAATCCTTTTCTTTACTGAAAGAAAAGGTTGACTTCATAATCCTATGTCCAGCACATGAAAGAAAAGTAGAGTTCATAATCTAAGTGAGTGGTGGTTTGCCACCAAGCACTTCCACCATAACCAACACACGGCCTTCTCATAACATAATTATTTATTAAAATAATATTATAATTGTAACATAATTATTTTTTAAAATAATATTATAATTGTAAAACAATCCAATTAAATTCAATCAAAAAAATTATGTATATTTTAAAATAATATTATAATAGTAAAGCACTCCAATTAAATTCAATCAAAAAAAATTCTGCAGAACAAGATTTTTAACGGTGAAAAAAA
>JASDQU010588254.1:48590-58614 GCA_032191745.1 Picea mariana | reverse complement strand
ATCATCATCAATGGAATGAAAAAAGTAGGAACATAAGAAAATATATTACTTGGTTTCATCACATCTGAAGCCTTTAATTGCAAAGCTTTGAGGACAAAGCTTTTTGAAGGAGGGTACTATGTTATGACCCAAGGGGGGCATATATGCGGTTAAATGTATATGATATGACCCCAAGCGGAGGCATATATGGGGCTAAATGTACATGTAATGTGTAAATGTATATGTAATAGGATCGGCCTAATGGTAAAGGGGCCTCATGTGTAACGTGTGATTAGGTACATATAGAGATCGTGTATTCATTATCGAGGACATGTGAATTGTGATGTATGAATGTAATTGGGTATTTGGAGGAGGTTCTATTCTTTAAGGATTTATTGTGCAACTCATCTCTCTTAGTTATATTGGACTTGTGCTCCATGCTCACATTGGTGTACATGGTATGTACTTCTGGTTTATTCTGATATTTTTGTTAAAATCATTTAGTGAGAATTAAAGTGTTCTCAATGAATAAATAGATCCCAGCCACTGATTTATCTAAGATCCAACGGCTAGGACCTTTTCTTTAATTCACATGAGTCCACTTATGGTATATAGGCGAGTCAAGCTGTCTCAATAGAGCATAAGGGGGAAATCGGGTTGAGCACCTCTATACGCTCCAGTACGGTTGAGTACGAGTAATCTGGGTATATAGACCAAGTGGACCGAGAATACTTTGCACAAGAGTGACTTATCAAGGCCAAGTTAGGGCCTATACCAGCAAACCAAACACACACAGAGAACAGGAAGGTCGAGTTAGGGCACGAGACATCTACATCAAATCACATTCTGTACAGAAGCAGAACCCTCGTACGACAGGGATCTTACAGTCAAAGGACAGGAATGTAGTCTATATGATCAGCATATGTACTGTATGTTTTCTTAGTAATATTGAATAAAGAAATTTCTGGGCATTATATTGTTGAGTAGTTGCTAGTATATTTTCTTCTTTATATTTGTTTTATCAACATCAGTTCATTATTTTAAGCATTTGGATCATAACATCTATCATCAAAGGGCTTTTCAGTATCCTTCTTCCTAGCATTTTTCGGTATGTGCCCACCAAGATTGAACTACTAAAGGGTATTGGCCATATGATCAATTGTTTTATCCATGCATGCATGTTCTAGATGAAAGCCTTTATTGCAATAACCACACTTCACCTTACCATTCTTTTATTTTCCCCCTTTAGGGTTGGAGGTCTCCTCTATAGAATTGGATCTGGATCTTTCTTGCCTCTGCATTTTTTTATAATTTGTTGCTAGACTTCTTATTTGCTACAAGTGCATGTGCCTTTGAAGACATCAGAGAACCCATTTGAGCAAGTTTATCTTGCTCACAGGTGAGAGATTCAATAAAATCATCCCTGGGAGGCATCTTCCAAGCAGCTCTCATTGTTGGCTTTGTATCATTAAAAGTAGAGACAAGCATTGAGTATTCAGAACCCAGTTTTGGTAGAATGGAAAGAATAAGTTGATATTCACTCTTATCTATCCCACATAGCTTGAGTTGCAGAAATAATGATTTGAATTTTGTGAAGAAGTCCTTGATAGTGTCAAAGCAATGAGCTCATTCTCCAATTGATGACCTCCAAACACATCCTACTTCCCAAAAAGTCCTTCCAATGTGGTCCAAACTTTGTTAGGAGTAGTATCAGATTCGATGTGAAATAAAAGATCATGAGAAATTGAGAGGCACAACAACCCAAAGGCTTCATCCATCCTGTTAAACCATTTTGCTTTCTCCATTGCAGAATGGGATTCAATCTCTATTCCCATTGTAATCCTATAGAAGCCTTTACCTCGCGAGAGAATAATTATTTGTGTCTTCCATTGATAGTAGTTGAATGGAGCGAGGATTATCTATCGGGGATAATCCATTTTATCTACTATGGTTGCTCTTGATGTGTCTTCCTCCTGCAAAAAAAAACATGCTCCTCCTAGATTCCATCTAATCTGATACCATGTACAAATTTGATGACCACCTGCAAGGGATCAAAGAGATCTTGAAATCTAATGAGTAGCAATATTGTAATACCCCGATTTTGAGTCCCCAAATTAATTACGTATTTGTGTTTATTTGATGAAAGGTCGGAGTGTCTGTGAAGTTGAAAGGCCGGAGAACCTAGCCATGTAATACTTTGAATAGTAATAATAATAAAAATACATCGGTCGCTGCAAGATAGACAAGGACAGAGTTATAAGGGGCTATGATTCTACTAGAGAGGGAGATAAAGGGGGGCTAAGCCTTTTTATTATATTTTATTCACTCGTATTGGATTCAGTTGGGGAAAAATGGTTACATTAGCTTCTTAGCGAGGCCACGTAACGCATTATTGCATATAATTATTTAAACCATGTTTCTAGTTGTTTGGGGGCCCGTTCCTCGATTGTTCCTCACTCTTTCCAATTGGTACTTGATTCAATCTTTCCCTTGTTCTTGATTTTGGGGGCATGGAAAACGAATTCTTGGAGGTAGAAAGTCTTGCTAGTTTGTTGTAGGTATCTACTGGCTATTTCAACAAGAAATCAATGCATGTGAGCATGTGAATGATGGCAGTTGTGAAAAAAAATTCCACCACTAAGAATCCTTGGAGTTTTCTAGCATTGAGATTTCCTAACCAGTAACATTGTAGCCCTGGAAAGAAGTGGAACAACCTAAGGGACTACACCGTAGAGAAGGGGGTTCGTTTCTTTAGTTTGTGCAGGCTAAGGGGGAAAGAGAGATTGTAAATTGGGATGTGTTGTGTGGTACTTGAGAAAACCACGAGAGCTTGATAGTTGACTGGTGTGTGTGCTTTAGAGTTGGCCTAGGCACCCGTCCAAGTGGATTCATAGCCTTATAGCTCAAGAGTGACCTACTGTTGAGAGAGATAGCGAAACAATGTTTATGGTTGGCTGGAACGTCCGACGTCTGCAGGTAGTTGGTGAAGTTCTCTCATAAAGATAGGTTCTCTGTTATAAGTTTCTTGTAATTTATATTTTTGTTGTGTAATTAACTATGTGTTGTGTTTATGACATGTTGGTTTGTTCTTGATACTATGCATGGTTTGTTAAACATTTCTTTTATAGTTATGCATGTTTCTTGATTAATCCATGCGCTAGTATCATGTCTCTTTATTTATTAAATGGTATCAAAAATTTGAAAGTAGTCAAGAACACGAATTCTTGAGGTACCAGGGCAATGGGTATGTCACAGGTTACATCTGAGCAAATTTGTTCGTTTTTTTTGGTAATGGGTACATTACAGATTGGTATCAAAGCATCGGTTTGCAATGCTTGGACTGTATGGGCTGACTTACAGGTTGAAATTTTATAATTTTCACAGAGGTTGAGCCAGAGGGTGCTCGGGTAACCGAACGACGTTTATTGAAATTTCGAGAATTTTCAAAACTTTTGGAAAAATGGGAAATTTTTCGTACTTGGTGATGTAGAGGCCATGTGTCAGGTGACATGGCAGTGGTGACGTAGATTGCCACAGTGGCAGGTCCACAGTGGTAGGCCATAGTAGCAATCTTGGGGGGATTTGCAATGCATTGTCATTTGAAGAATTGGCTAAGTCCTAGAACTCGCGAAGTGCAGGATGTGGGTTGCAGGATGCGGGTGTGGGAGAATGTGTGATGAATTTTTTTTAATGCTTAGCTCAAGCACGTTTAGTTTCTTTCAATTTAGCATGAACTTGAACCATAAACAATGCAGCAATACAATATACAATAGTTGCAATAACCAAGATCACAAGAAGAATAACCATGCACAAGAAACAAGAAGTTATCCTGGGAAAACCCTTCTCAACCAAGGGAAAAACCCAGCAATCCTTTGCTATAGAGTCAAGAGAAGATCACCCTTTCACCACAAACCCTAGCGCACACAAGAGGGTGCTCTATGACCAAGAAAGATTGCGGAGGAGAGAAGTGCGCACCAAATTACAGCTCTCCAAGTATGCATTGAGTTAGAATGAGATATGATCCACAATGGGGATCTAACTCTCATATAAATACATGACCTAGCACATCAAATGGATGTTTCTATTAGCACAATAAGGCCGACTTGTACAACTCAAAAAAATAATTAATCTTTTACACAATATTAATTATCTTTATATGGTTGGGCCGACCTGTACCCTTCACAATATAAAATTAGGATTTCACAATAATCTTACTCTTAGACAATATAGCAAGGATCTCTCACACATCCTCTAATGCTCTGCCACTAGGGACAAGTCCACATGTGCTCAACCACAGGGACGTCATCCTCAACAGATCAACTCAACTAAATCCATAGGAGTACTATCTGAAGAGCCATCTGTAGTCAACTCAACAAAGTCCATACGAGTCCGACAAGAGACTATCTCAAGTCATCTCAACTCAGTCCAGAGGAGCACGACAAGAGACCACACACGTCATCTCAACTCAATCCAGAGGAGTATGACTCACCCATCACATGGGCATTCTCATAGATCGTCTCAACTCAGTCTAGAGGAGAACGAACTAGAGAATGTCTCATGAAGTTGCAATCATAAACAATCCCTCTCAGCTAGGGAGACATTCTCCACCAAGCCAAGTCTCTCACGGAAGTACTCGAACTTCATCCTGGCAAGCGGTTTGGTGAAGACATCTGCAACCTACTTGTGTGTAGAAAGGTACTGCACATATATTGCTTTCCTCTGCACCATATCTCTGATGTAATGGTATTTGATCTCGATGTGTTTCGATTTATAGAGAAACACAGGATTCTCTGAGAGCTTCACACAGCTTTGGTTATCGTAATGAATAACGGTGGAATCCATCTCATGTCCAAATAAGTCTACAAGGAGCTTGCGAAGCCACACTGCTTCGCAGACTGCCACACATAATGCAATGTACTCTTCTTCTGCGGGTACTCAAAGCCACAGAAGTTTGTTTCCTGCTGCACCATGAAACCATGCCAGATCCCAAAGTAAAACAACAACCAGAGGTGCTCTTCTGGTCCACTGCGCTCCCTGCCAATCTGCATCAGCATATCCCTGCAATCTCATGTCTACACCGGAGGCATAGCTTAGTCCATAGACAACTATGCCTCATAAATATCTCAACAAAAGCTTCGCTGCTATCCAATGTGTCTGTCTCTGTGACTCATAAACTGATTGAGTACACTCACTGCATAGCATATATCAGGTCTGGTGTTAACCAGATACATCAATGATCCAATCAGTTGTCTGTAAAGATGTAGATCTATCTCGCTTGAATTAGAAGAAGTCTCGCTCAGTTTCTTCAGATTCATCACCATCAGTGTAGGCATGGACTTATAGTCTGTCATCCTGAATTTCTTCAATATCTCAATTGTGTATTTTCCTTGACTCGAGAAAATCTCATCAGTCCTCTGCCACACTTCTAGTCCCAAGAAGTAGTGCATCATACCAAGGTCCTTCATCTCGAATTCAGAAGCCAATGCACGCTTGCATTTAACAATAAGGCTTTCTGAACTGGCGAGGAATAAGTCATCAACATATAGGACCAAAATTAGGCACTCGTCGCCAACAATGTTGTAGTATAGGTTGGGATCAGCAACACTCTTGTTGAAGCCCAAACTCATCAAGTATCCATCAATCTTCTCATACCATGCTTGAGGTGCCTACTTTAGTCCATGTTGGGCTTTCTTCAACCTGCACACATGAGACTCCTTCTCATGTATCAAGAATCCATCTGGTTGCTCGATGTAAACTTCTTCCTCAATCTCAACATTGAGAAAGGTTGTCTTCACATCCGTCTGATGTAGTCTCCAACCCATGGATGTTGCAAGGGCAATAATCATACGGATGGAAGTGAATCTGGCAACAGGAGCAAATTTCTCCTCATAATATATTCCCTCCACTTGAGAGAATCCTCTAGCCAGAAATCTCGCTTTGTACTTCTCGACACTTCCATCAGTTGCATGTTTGATCTTATAGATCCACTTGGAAGTCACTACAGACTTCCCTTTCGTTCTTGAAACAATATCCCACACATCATTCTTCATGATGGACTAATACTCTTTGGTCATGGCATCTTCCCAAACCTACTGACCTGTTGCTTCTCCATGACAAGAAGGCTCAGTATCAATGATGTGGCTCATAGTTGAAACATAGCTCGAAAATCTCTGTGGTCTCTTGCTCTCTCGGAATGTACCACAAGGCGTTGCATGTCCCTCTGCCTCCTACAGAGTCTATCGAGCCCATGCAACCCTCTTCTGGCCTACTACAATGTCTCTGGGAACATCCACTGGAGCTACGAGATCAATTGGATCAGTAATTGTCTCCCTCTAGACTGTTGAAGGGGGAAAAGGTACTGTCTCTTCTTTCTTCTCGTTGTCAATCTCCATATGAGATTCTCTAGATCTTCGGAAGGCTATCTCTTCCTCAAAGGTGACATCTCCGCTGACCTCGATTTGTCTCTGACCAGGCATGTAGATCCGGTATGCCTTCGAAGATTCACTGTACCCCACAAATGTACCATTTAAGCCTGAACGATCTAGCTTGGTCCTCTTTTCCTTGGGTACAGATGATTGTATACTGGACACCCAAATATCCTGAAATGTCCAACCTCAAGATTCACTCCGGTGAAAGATTCTTCAGGAGTCATGTTCTTCGGAATCTTATGAGGACTCCTGTTCTGAACGTACACAGTTGTCATGGATGCCTCTACCCACAGAATCATAGGTAGATTCTGATCATGTATCATCGCTTTGGTTGTCTCAACAATGGACTTGTTCTTCCTCTATGCAACCCCATTATGTTGAGGGTTATAAGGAACAGTGTACTCCTTCTTAATCCCTGCCTCAATACAGAAATCATTCAAATCCATGGAGGTGTACTCTCCTCCATTATCTAATCTCAGCACCTTGATCTTCCTCCCGATCAGATTCTCAACCTAAGCTTTAAACTCTTAAAATCTCACAAGGACTCCATCCTTAGTCTTCAAGAAGTAAATCCAAGTCTTCCGAGAGTGATCATCGATGAAGAGCACATAGTACAAATATTCGTTCAAGGAAGCAACAGTCATGGGTCCACAAACATCTGTATGTATCAAGTTCAAGATCCCCTTGGATCTACTGTCACTGCTCGAAAAGGACCCCTTGACATTTTTGCCAAGAGCACAACCTCTGCAAACGCCATCATGCTCGATATGTATCTCTGGAAGGCCTGTCACCATCTTCCCCGAAGCGGGAAGGGCTCTATAATGTAAATGAGCAAGTCTCCTATGTCATAGCTCGCTCAAGCTGATAGTATGACGTAACAAGGCCTGGTCTGGTCGAACAGTCAATCTATACAACCTGTTATCTCGAACACCAATCACTCGGGCAGAATCCATGCATGAGTTCTTATGCCATGCAAGAAATTTTCCTTCAGAGAAAATAACCTTGTAGCCTTTATCTTATAAAGCAGAAACAGAGTCAAGGTTCCTTTTCATCCCAGGTACATATAGTACCTCACTTAATTGAAGTGGTATGTCAGAATCTAGTTGGAAAGAAGAAGTTCCAACTACCTTCACAATATATCTAACATTATCACCAACTACAACATGCAGACTAGACTCTTTCTCTACGAGGTCTGTAAGATGTTCTCTATATCCAGTCATGTGTCTGGAAGCACCACTGTCAATCAACCAAATATCGCTATCAGTAGGAACAGTACCTGAGAGTGTTGAAATGAAGAAGAATGCTTCATCTTTTATGTCTTCATCTCTCTGATGTGGTTTTGAATCAACATCGGTAGTGGATGCATGTTGCCTTCCTTTCTTCGTGGTAGGACAATCTCTCGCAATGTGTCCATACTTGTCACATCTGAAACATTGAATCTTTGAAATGTCTTTTCTATGTTCATGACCTGAAGCTGCTGAAGTTTTCTTGTCTTTGAATGCTTTGCCGAAACTTCTTCTATTTCTTCTGCCTCTCTTTGTATGAGAAGCAAGGGCTTGATTATCATCATGATGGGAGTCTTGCACACCTCTGGCTATAAGTCTGGTTTCCTCCTGAGTTCATTCTACCCACAGAAAAACTGAGGTAAGTCTGCTCTTCCACTGATACTTTGAATGAATGGTTCCCAATGTCTTGGAAGAGCATTGAGAGTAATCATGACAAGCTCTTTATCTGTTATGGTTTCTCCAATGGAACCTAACTGATCTTTGATCTCTGAAATCTTCATGAAGAAGGTAGCAATGTTGTCAGCTTTCATCATCTTAAGATTTTGAAGTTGGTGTTTCAACGTGAGAGCTTTGTTAGTGTTGTTGCTCTCAAACATCATCTTTAGTGCGTCATACATTAGATAACTAGTTATAGAAGCCCCTTGAAGTCAACAAGTTGGCGGTTGGGGGCTCAAGCTCGTAAAAAACAAAACCTTTTGCTCCTAGTTTGGCAGTCGAAGGCTCAAACCGTTGAATGATAATGCAATGAGGGAGAAAACATCGTTTTAATAAGATTTACGATGTTATGGGCGCGACAACAATATATTTATTGGTGTGGTGTGACAGTTCACATGCGTGAAATGGCTGCAGGACCCACCATTATATTGGCGTGGAGAAGCAACCTTTGTACCAGTGTGTCAGAGATCAAAGGCAATTTTGCCTCCGATACGCCGATATGCACAAGTGATTTGGCTTCTTGCATGGATACATATGTATCCACATTTAAAAGAGAATCAGACGCAGATATATCAGCAGTTGAAAGAGGATCGAACGTCAATGTATCAATGGTTGGATCCTATTTAGGTGTCGATGTATAGGCGGTCAATCAATGATCAGGTTCCATTGTATTGGGGTGATGAAGAGGATCAACCTCTGTTGTGTCAGCGTTTGAAAGAGGATTAACCCCCAACGAAGGACAATTTCTGCCAATAAGGGGTGTATCGACGAAAAAGGATATTCTTCTCCATTGTATCAGAATAAAAAGACTTTCTTCCATCGACACAGTGTGTGTTGACGATCCAAGGGGAAGATGAAATTCTTAAGTAACGGAGCCTAAGAGAGAAAAAAGAAAGACAGAAGGATTTTGAACTTACAAGGGAAAAGTCCAAGTCTTTCTGGATGATAAGAAGCATGCAAACATAGAAGGATGGTTCTATGTTTCTTGACATAAAAGAATGTATTTAGGGATGATGTTAACAAAAAGGGAAGGTCTCGCTGTCAAAACAACAATGGCAACTCACTAGATGAAGTCATGAATGTCTGCATCAAATATTAAAAAAACACTTTTGAGAAACAAGAAGCATTGTTACAGGAAGCATCAAGGTGAGTGTTAGTAGGTCGCACTAACTCAAAGTTTGTGATGAAACAAGTAAATATTTGTACCTGGCCTAAACAAGTTCCTAGTCATGCTCAGAGTTGATCACACATGGATTGATTTTCATTGGGCTTAGCCATCGCAGTAGTCGAATGCAATATCTCAAGGTAATTATGCATCAAGAATGTTGAAAATACAAGTTGATTATGCATGTCTCTAGTGTCACTCTACTGCCCAAGAGCATCCATAGCCTCGACAGAGTCATCTCGGTGTCACAAGCCTTGCTTTGCTGCCAACGAGCATCCATAGCCCCAACGAAGATACTTGCATGTTCCACGTGACATGGAATCTCTTTCCTGAAGCCTTTACCTTTATCATTACTTTTCCTCTTGATTTTATTTCAGAGCGAGGTGGATGGGGGGATCTCAGTTTTCCTTTGAAGGCATGCAGAATGACACCTGTGATTGTGAGATCTGCTACCTGTGTTAAATTTATAGCAGCTGCAAGAGCCATTCTCCTGGAGGATGGCAAAGACCCTAGCTAAAGTCTAAGGGCCCCCAGTGCACTCCTGGGGGCACTTGGTCTGAAACCAAACAGTCAGTGCCATGGCAAAAGTCCCTTCTTAGGGCCCCCAGTATCTGACTGGGGTTCTTAGTCTGAGACTAAGCAGCTAAAGCCCCTAGATATGTCTAGGGCCCCTGGAAATGTCCAGGGTACCCATGCCTGAGGCATAGGTTGATCCATGGTCTTGTACCATG
>JASDQU010588254.1:33229-48490 GCA_032191745.1 Picea mariana | reverse complement strand
TGTAGATCCGGCCTCCTCTAGTGTAGCAGCGGCCTCCTCATTGTGTTTACAGCAGATCTGGCCTCCTCTTGTGGATGTATGAGCAGCCTCCCTTTCAGATCTGGCCTCTTCCATCAACTGTTGTTTGAGGTGTGTGCTAGGTGTGGCCTCCTATGTGTTTGTTGCAGGTGTAAGTGCAGCCTCCCTTGTTATTGTTGGTTGAGGTATTGTGTTTCAGTGTGTAGGAAGAGTGCGGCACCCTTAACCTTCCATTGAGTGCAGACCCTAGAGGTTACGGCCCTGTTATGTGCACAGATCTTAAGGGTTTTGGTACCCCTCTTCTATGTCTGCTGTGTGGCCCTCTTGCTAGGGTAATTTCTTGTGGGTACCATTTGCTGAAGGCTCAGTTTGTTCACTGCTGAAACAAGGGTTTATGCACAGTCCAGTTTTCAGATCTAAAGGTCTCTTGGGTAAGGGTTTTACTATGAGGGGGTTTGGGCTTTTGATTTACCTCTATTGGGATTTGTGTTTTCTCCCTGTGGCTCTATTGCTTGGTGGCAAGAAAGTTCCTTCATTCTTTGGCATTGAGATCCACTATAGATCTATTGAACTGAACCTTTGTCTGAGCATACTAAACTGGTTCTACACCTCATGTGGTTACTGTACTATCTTCAGAGGTAAGGTTGTTGTATCAGGTATGTATCTTACTCATCTCTTTTAGATCTAATTTGATTTTTATTACAGAACTGTCTAGCATTGAGTAGATCTGAAGAAACGCTTTGAATACATAAGTTTTCAATGGTGAAATGATTAGACTAAATAGTTAGATCTGAAATCTGTGTTTTCGTCTTATAGATCTATTGTCATGTTCAGATCTGCTCACTGCTACATTAGATCTTAGTACTATCTTTAGATCTGAGTTCATATGTGATCAGAGTTTTCTCTTAAGTTGTTGTTGTCCTTCATAGATCTATATACTATGAGTTCTATCTCTGATTGAGTTACAGATCTAGTTGTTTTGATCATTGAAATTTAAAAGAGATTGTTGTTCTGCAAATTTACCCTAAAACTAACAACCTGATTATAGATGAGTTATCTTCCTGTACAATATACCTTGAGGACTACAAATGCCTCATGGTTTTAGCTTCAACTACTATCTTTCTTGTGAATTGCGATATACACCTTTGAGTGTGATTGGTTGCTTATTCTCGACCAAGTAGAGGATATGCATGATCATCCATTACTTCAGTCATGTTCCTCTATCGGTTATAGCCCTAATTGTTGCATTCTGCTAGCTTAAGAAGTACAGTGCAGTGTGTCTTATATTCAAATTAGATGTAGATTTCCAAACCTCTAAACTCTTGTAGGTCACACTTGTAGTGAGGATCAATGCCAACAATCAAATTTCGGAGAAAAACTTGAGTGAGCTAGGGTAATGAAAGAGAGAGAGAAACTCTAATCAAAATTTCAAAGCGTGAAGGCAAACAAGAAAAAAAATGCAAGACACAAACAAAGAGAAGTAACAGGGAATCTGGAAAAAGAATCTTAAGGGAGACAAGGCTCCTCTTATTTATGTACAGGGGAGTTGTCTGGAAGGACTAGCTAAACTATATTTTCAAAACATGGCCATTGACAGGGAGGAGGTTTACATGTCCCTCTAGGTTCTACAATCTATACATGCCTAGGCCAAACTTTTCTTTTCTTTAACCATGACAGGACCTAACCACATTTGTTGAAATTTGGAATGTTTCCCTTTATCTTCATGTGCTTTATCCCACTTTAGAACCAAATCACCAATCTGAAAATCCTTTTCGCCGGCAGATTTCTTATCAAACCATCATTTTATAATTTGTTGGTGTGCATCAAACTTTGTCTTATCCTTAGCTCTATCCTCCTCCAGTTTAATCAAAGTGTTTATTCTTCTTTGAATGGCTAGGCAACTTTACACGCATGATTTTTGGGTGAGTTAAAGAGAAGGCAACAAAATGTTTGGGGGAAGGATGGCTTCCTTCCTGTAAACGAGGAAAAATGGAGATGTTACTATGGAGACTTTAGGGGTGACCTTGTTTGCCTACAGAGCATTTGGTAGAGCATTGTGCCAATTTCTCTATTGGTCAACTATAGTTCGCTTTAAGATATGGATTAAGTTTTTATTAGTAAACTCAACTAGGCCATTTCCTTGAGGGTAATAATTAGCTGCATATTTCAAAATGATTCATTTGCCTAAACCACACGAGAGTAGTTATTGGTACCCCAAACCTAGTGATGATGTGTTGCTCCAAGAAATTGATTATTGCTTCTTCGTTTACCTTTGTTAATGGTATAGCTTATGTCCATCGCGTGAAGTAATTAGTAGTAGTCAAGATGTACTTGTGTTGTCTGGATGAATGAGGGTTAATTTTTCCAATAATGTCCAATCCCCATTGTTCAAATGGTTCTTCAACAACTACAAGTTGAAGAGGAACAAGAGACCTCTTCTCTCGCCGACAAATTTTTGGTAGGCTTCACAACTCTTGGCGTAAGTGTGTGCATCTTTGAAAACCATTGGCTAGTAGTATCTTTCTCTTAGAATTCTATGGATTGTAGTCTCCCCAACAAAGTCTATTAGTTGGTCTGTCATGAAGTTCTTTGAGGACTTTATTAGCATCTTGTTTCTCCAAACATCTAAGGAGAACGCCATCGTAATTTCTCCTAAAACATACATTGCTAACAAGTTGATAGTGCACATATTTTAATCTCAGAGCTCTTTTCTGCCTAAAATTAAGATGCTCAGGCGTGGTGCCATGTTGAAGATACTACTTTAGAACATTATACCAGGATTCTTCAAGTGTTGGTGTATAGGGGGTTTGTTGTGTACACACTGGCAATTCTTCTTCCCAACTTTCTTTTGGCTGATCTCCTGAGTCTATAGCCTTGGTCACCAACTTGCAAAGGCCTTGACCTTTAATGGGTTTGAACTCAAGGTCATATTCCTGTAAGGTCGTCATCCAATTTCCTCGATGTTCTCCTAGCTCTTTCTAAACGAACAATGATCTTGGTGTGGTTCTTTAAAATGTAAGGTCTAAACTTTTTGATAGTTTTGCGGACAACAAATGGTTGCTTATCCATTGTTGGGTAATTCAGCTTAGCCCCTTGTAGACCTGTGCTCATAAATGCAATAGGGCATTCATTCCCTTGCTCATCTTTTTGAGTGAGCATTGTTGCAAGAGAATATTCAAAAGCAAACCTCAAGTGAGAGAGGGCATTACCATGGTGACAATAGAAAACCCCTCTTAGTTCCCGCAAGGTTTCACTTGTGCTTTGGGGCTTTATCACTTGAGTGCTACTTTGGGCAGTGACACTTCCAATGCCACTAGTCCTACAGCAATTGGACCTTGCGATCTTGAGATATATCCAATAGTGAAGTTAAATTCAGCAAGGTTTTACGACTAGGAACAACCCTTAACTTGTACGGCATTTACCTACACGGCTTCTATTGTGCTAAGTCTAGTCATATGGCTTGTGCATGCAGAAAGAAACAAGATGATCATAGGCAAGGACAACATAGAGAAAATTTTGCAGAAGAAATGTGTACTCCCAAGGAGAATTTTCTGTTCGTGGTAACTGATAATGTAGTTCCAATAGAACAAGGATACAATGGTTCTCTAGGTACATGACATATCAGCATGAATAATCTGACTATCTTAATGTAAATAATGGTTAAGGGGTATTGATCACGGGCTGTCATAATTCAAACGAAACATTTCGTCATGGTCTGTCCAAAATCCGACGGTTGGTTCGTGATAGTTCCTACTTGAGACATGGAATAACATTTAATTCCAGTGTCCTGTCCAAACTCTTAACTGCATAGATTTAACCAATACTGATGAATCCATAATCATTCAAAAAAACGTAACTTTAGAGCAGTATTCCACCAGGGACACATTCTCAGGGTTAGGGGATGCTTCCTTCACCTACCAGATAGGGGAGATGGGGTGCGGAATTAGAGGTTCCCTCAGACTCCTTGTTGGAGGGGAGACCCAATACATCCCAAGGACATCCCCTGCAAACAAGGATGCTTGGGGATCCCCAATCCACACAGGGAAAATATGGTCACCCCTTAAAGTGGCAACCACATTAAAAAATAAATAAATAAATAAAATCTTTACTTTTTTACCCTAATACATGCTTATATGCCCCACCAACAGTCCTAAACCAACCCAGACTTGTAGGCCACACTAAAAATATTAACCAAAACACACACAAGTCATGATTATAATTGATCTTGTGATGATGTATCCATGTATCATTGCCTTTTTATATTGTCTATTCACGTAGAAAATCAAACATTTACCTATTTCAAGTTACTACTATGTTTCATGATTCATTATTTCAAATGTCTAAATCAGTGTTGCCGACATCATGTTGGCTAAAATATTGATGACAGTCCGGAAAAGAAAATATCAAAAACATCGGGGAACATATTGGAAAATGTTGGTAAAATTAAAAAAATACAAAAATGTCAGAAAAATGTCTGATAATATCATTCGCCCTCTAAAAACCAAAATTATCGCAATGTCACAGATAATATCGGGATGTTGGCAACACTAAATGGATGTCACATTGTCCACACTGTTGTTTGTAACTTTTTTGAATGAGTCAGACACTGATATCTATGTCACCTGGAACATCAAAACAGCAATGAATTTCTAAACTGGTGTGGATTTTCCAAACTGTACTTTTTTTTGGACAAAATGGTAGAGGGGTTTTGGAAATGACACTTTCAAATTTCAGGAAATGAGAAAAACCACACATAAACAATAGACATTCTTTCTCTTTCACTAGTAACAGAAATGAAATGGTATAAAAAACACTCTAATTTAAATCATTAAGTACCTTCCATAGTTTGATGGTTTTATCATTTGTAGAAAGGAGAAACAGAGCACCATTTATATAGACATTATTTCTCTCTTTCACTAGTAACAGAAATGAAATGGTATTAAAAACACTCTAATTTATATCATTAAGTGACTTCCATAGTTTGATGGTTTTATCATTTGTAGAAAGGAGAAACAGGGYGGCACCAATTGCTGTCGGACACCACCTGATCCTATTTATTTCCTCCTCTATCTCCAAGCTCTTCAGATAATCAAACTGTCAATAGCAAKCACACATTCATCTCATTCTTTGATTGCCATACTCTGGAAAGACATGTAAATCAATGTTCAGCTTGCTAGTAAATGAAAAAAATTGAAATATACCTCAGGCTCATGGCTCTGGAATTCTGTCTTATAACGATATTCAGGATGTTTAGGTACTGGAGAATCTCCTCCTTCGAGCTATCTTTGAGAATGTGGCTACAAGTAATTTTGTAAGAGAAATAAAATTAGAGGGATTTTGGTGATAAGCATCACAAACATAAATGACCAATAAAAACAACATCTTAGTAGAATAATACCTTTGAAGATAGCATAAAAGGGTATTGATCTAAACCAAGGAACAAAGTCTAATGATCCGCTCTTCATTTGAATAAAATGAACAAGGCGAGAGTGATAAGCATAAAAGTTAAAATATAACTGTACCATTATTGCATTATCAAACTTAACATCTTTTCTATCCATCCTTTCAAAAAGTACAAGACAACCACCACGATCTCCCGTAGCCAAATGCTCGCCACTCTTATCAAACTCGATTGCCGAGATGATATCAACTATTCAAAATAAATATGCCATCAAAAACATTCATCAGCACACAGTATAGCTGGAAAATATTACATAAAAAGAGAATTTATTTCTAGTTGATTTTGATTCAAACCAAAACAGCCATTCCTCTAGGCTCTAACAAGAAGAAAACCAGGTCCAAACAAATAACAAGGAGGTAGAGAAGAAAAGGAAGATATCTTATATATTTCACTTTGATATTCAAGCCATTTTCTTCAAACTGTAAAAACCTAAAACTACTCAAGTCTCATGTTTTGTCTATCCCATAGTTGAAATCTCCACATGCGAAAGGTGTTCATAAGTCAGAGTATGAGCCTAAATCTTTCCCAATCTGAAAGCAGGGTTTGGGATGCAAATCCCCAACTGATATCCCGCTATCTAAGTATATTGCACGATACTTCGAAACGGGTACAAGTTTCAGAAACAGGAATGCCTGGACACGTGGCACCCCCACCCCCCCAATGGGTACGTCAGGGCAAACACAGTATATAAAGATACAAATATATATATAGTTTTCTTAAAATAACACATTATCTTGCAAGAAAATAAGAATGATACACAAAAATTGCATTTTAGAAATAAACCCATGTCTATATTAACTCCCATAGATGATTACATTATGCAAAAATTCAAAAGCATCCTTTATAGATGAGGCTATACATAAATTTGGGATATTTCATATTTTCCTTTGAATAAGATAGTTGATCTTGATAATATCAACGTATCTACATGATTATTGCTATTCAGTTATGATTCTATATTGTTGAAATGTATTAATCTGGAATCAAAGTGTTGAAGAATTCAAAGAAATAATCCGCATAAGAAATCAAGCTCAAAATTTAACAGGAACCAGTAAACAGGAGAGGTGGTGGTGGTGGTCCAAAATTTGGCAAAGTCAAGTTTCCAAAGAAGACAAGGTTTTCATGTGGCTAGTACCGAGGAATAGAACCCTGCCTGGGAATAAGTACAGAAAAGGAATAAACACAGGCCAAACATTTGTATTCTGTGTAAGAGAGCTGAGGAACATATCTCACATTTATTTATTCAGTTTCCTTTTGCCCAGCAGGTATGGAAAGATCTAGGTCAGTGAATTCGCATTTCAAATATCTGGCAGGGTAATAATGTTGATGCTTGCTAAAAAAATGGTGGTTTCAAAATCAGGCCCTGAAAGAATACAGAGCACTCCCTTTCCTTACTATTTGGGGAATCTGGTTAGCTCATAATGCTTTGCTATTTGAGGAAAGACAGTTGCAAACATTCCAAGTCTATGAACAAATTTGTGCAATATTTCAATATTGTCAAATGCCATAAAAGCCCCTATCGCCAGACAGATAAATGAGATAATGATTGACAAGTCTATCACTTGGGGATATTTTGATGGGGTTTGCTAAAACAACATCATCGGTACTGGAGGGCCATTATATCTCCCTCTGAGAATCACTATTACAGATTCAAAGCCAATCTGGGCAATGGGGCAAATATTTGGCTGAGTTTATAGCTGCTCAATCCCTTCTGAAGCTGACACTAGAAAAAGGGGCTCACTCCTTACAGATCTATGAGGACTCAATGCCGATAATTAAGTACGTGAGCAATGAACAAGGAGTACACAGTATTACTTTACAAGCATTCGCAAAGCAACTAAAGGAAAAAACTCAGCAAATCACTAAGATGAAGATCACTTTTATTCATGTATACAGAGTGTTAAATTCTGAGGCAGACACAGTATTGAGGGTCCTCTTTTGAGAGGTGGTCAATTATTTCTGCAGGAGTACCTGGATGGAGTTGTAGGTGAGTCCTGGTACTCTGTTTAGCAGTCTTGTCAATAATCTAGTACTGTTTATTATTGGATTTTGTCATAGGTTACGAGATAATATGCAATACTTTGTAACTTATAAGCTGGAAGACTATACCTTTAAAGTTTAAAACTATATGGACTGTTTGGAGACTATTTATTTTGGAATGCTGAATTTAAACAGCTGTTTTAGTATAGTATGGTGATAGAGAATTTTTTGGACAGTTATTTTTGAAAATTCTGAGATGTCTTTGAATATCTTCAGAGCTTTCATAAATTGCCATGTGCATATGAATAAGGTGTTTTTCATTCTTATTTGGAATAAAAAAATGCATTTTTTTTCCTTGGAATAAAACATGCGATTTTTCTCCTTGATAAAAAAAATGAGGCTATGCATCCAAATTTCAAAATCGACCTTTATAGATGAGGCTATACATCCAAAATCAGCCTTTATATAGTATATACAAGGCTATACATCCAAAATCAGCCTTTATATACGAGGCTATATGTGCCAAAATAAAACATGAGCTAAAGCCTAATACATATCCATCCCATCTTCATCACCATCAACAAAAATAGAACAAGATGCCTGTTCAGCAGAATGAGTGTGGATTGGAAGAAGAGGGAGCCCCACTTCCACCTGCATCATCACCAATATCAAGTGCAGCAAGAGAGAGTTCCAAGGCTGAGCATTCTGGATCCACATCCCAGTGTTTATGAAGCCCACTTGAATATTCTTCACCCCTATGAGACAGAAAGCGTAGGTTCAGATGCACATAAGACAAGATCTGCAACTTTCTGCAATCCCAAGCTATAGCGCTTCACGGAAGAGGTTTCTTATAGAAAAAGAAAGGCTGTTAGAGTTTTTAGAGATTTCACTTTTTTTTCCAAATGAATGTAAAAATTTAGTATGTATGTTTAGAAATGAATTAGAGGTTAATTTGTATTCATTTTCCATAGATTATGGGTTTCAGACTTTTTATGGGTCCCATCCCCCTTGTAAGCACTTGGCTAGGCCCAAAAAACTTAAAAATCACACCAAAACATGGGAATTTCATGCCAAAATGGGCTAGAAATGTCCTAAGCCATAGTATATGGCGTTTCCAAATCTTGAAACATTGTACAGTATGGCTCAAGGTGTTTCCTGACCATTTCAGTGAGTTTCTGGTACCAGTATGAGGGTTGACTGGGCATTTCTCGCAACTTAGCTCGCTATCCTGTCTCTCTACTACACTAGCATTACTTTGTAGCATAGTCACAAAAATGGACAGATTGCTTATGGAAACATTTATTTTTCTGTATCTATCATATTTGTTAAGTCAATCTATGTTACCGGAGGACACATCTCCCCATCCCAAGGGATGTGTTTCACGGGAGGGCCATTATATCTCTCTCTGAGAATCACTATTACAAATTCAAAGCCAATCTGGGCAATGGGACAAATAATTTGGCTGAGTTTATGGGACAAATAATTTGGCTGAGTTTATGGCTGCTCAATCCCTTCTGAAGCTGGCACTGGAAAAAGGGGCTCACTCCTTACAGATCTATGAGGACACGATGCCAATAATTAAGTACAAAGCAATGAATGAGAGCAATACACAGTATTACTTTACAAGCATTGGCAAAGCAACTAAAGGAGAATACTCGGCAAATCACTAAGATGAAGATCACTTTTATTCATGTATACAGAGTGTTAGATTCTGAGGCAGACACATTATCCGAGGCGGGTCTTCTTTTGAGAGGTGGTCAATTATTTCTGCACGAGTACCTGGATGGAGTTGTAGGTGAGTCCTAGCATTCTATTTAGCAGTCTTGTTGATAATCTAGTACTGTTTATTATTGGATTTTGTCATAGGTTATAAGATAATATGCAATACTTTGTAGCTTGTAAGCTGGAAGACTATACCTTTAAAGTTTAAAACAATATGAACTGTTTGGAGACTATTTATTTTAGAATGCTGAATTTAAAACAGTTGTTTTAGGATAGTATGGTGATAGGGAACTTTTTGGACAGTTATTTTTGAAAGTTCTGAGATGTCTCTGAATATCTTCAGAGCTTTTGTAAAGTGCCATGTGTGTATGAAGAAGGTGTTTTTCATTCTTATTTGGAATAAAAAATGTGATTTTTTTCCTTGGAATAAAAAATGCGATTTTTCTCCTTGGAAAAAAAATGAGGCTGTACATCCGAATTTCAAAATCAGCCTTTATAGAAGAGGCTATACATACACAATCAACCCTTATATACAAGGCTATACATCCCAAATCATCCTTTATAGGTGAGGCTATACATCCAAAATCAGCCTTTATATACAAGGCTATACGTGCCAAAATAAAACATGAGCTAAAGCCTAATACATATCCATCCCATCTTCACCATCATCAACAAAAATAGAACAAGATGCCTGTTCAACAGCACGAGTGTGGGTTGGAAGAAAAGGGAGCTCCACTTCCACCTGCATCATCACCAATATCAAGAGCAGCAAGAGAGAGTTCCAAGGCTAAGCATTATGGATCCACATCCCAGTGTTTATGAAGGACACTTGAATATTCTTCACCCCTATGAGGCACAAAGCGTAGGTTCAGAAGCACATAGACAAGATCTGCAACCTTCTGCAATCCCAAGCTATAGCGCTTCACGGAAGAGGTTTCTTATAGAAAAAGAGAGGCTGTTAGAGATTTTAGAGATTTCGTATTTTTCAAATAAATGTAAAAATTTAGTAAGTATGCTTAGAAATGATTAGAGGTTTATTTGTGTTCAATTTCCATAGACTATGGGGTTTTGAACTTCTTATGGGTCCCATCCCCCTCGTAAACACTTGGCTGGGCCCAAACAACTTAAAAACCACACCAAAACGTGAGAGTTTCATGCCGAAACGGACTAGAAATGTCCTAAGCCATAGTATATGGTGTTTCCAAATCCTGAAATGCTGTACAGGACGGATCAGGGTGTTTCCTGACCCTTTCGTACCCATTTCAGTGATTTTCTGGTACCAGAATGAGGGTTGACTCAACATTTCTGGCAACTTGCTTCGTAGTATAGTCACAAAAATGGATAGATTGCTTCTGGCAACATTTTTTTTTTCTGTATCTATCATATTTGTTCAGTCAATCTATGTTACCGGGGGACACATCTCCCCATCCCAAGGGATGTGTTTCACATCCTGAGTACAAGAAAATGCCCTCCCCTTCCCAAGGGATGTGTCTCACATCCTGAGTGCAAAAAAGTGCCCCCAAATAAGCTCGAGAAATGTCGCCTTGAAATAATCCAAAATTATGATTTCTACGATCTAGTCACATGCCTAGAATTCTCATTTAAGGCCTGATCTGTGTCTTATTTGCATTTTCATGCCCTGTGATTTATTACATGAATGTGTCCAGAAAGTTATTCTAAGAGTCTAAGTCTTTTAGAGGGATTTATTACATGAATGTGTCCAGAAAGTTATTTTAAGAGTAAGTCTTTTACAGGGATTTGTTAGTGGTGGCCATCAGAACATATTTAAGAGAAGAATTCTTCAGTTTACAGCTTCAGTCTCCAGATTTTCACTTTCTCACTTGGTGGTCATTTTCGATTCCTGATTTTCGTATTTGCACTTTCACGCTTCTTCATTACAATTTCCACATCATTGGTGAATGAATCATACTATTTCATATTTTAAGGTTTTCTGACTCGCATAAATATCAGCGTTTTTTTTAGTTTCCATATTTTTTCATATACATAAAATAATTTGTATGAGAAATACTTACATCTCCCGCGCCCTAATTTCAAAATGTGGCATCCCCATCGCCATGTACCCTGGCAACTTAGAATCAGCAAAATTTTAAGTTCAAAAAATTGTCAATGGGGTTAGCTTGGGTGGTGAAGGCAAGACTGTTAATAGCCGGCCCACCCAGGTTCAATCCTCTGTACATGATTGCCCATAATGGACTGGTGCACTTTCGCTCAGGACCAATCCTTGCTTACCCCTCATGGGCCAAGCCAGCTGATGGAGCCAGGTGCAATACCTGGGTAACTTCAACGAAATAGAATCCCCCCACTCACAACTGCTTATCATGCCCTCACAAGTCAAGCCAGTTGCAATTCCTACCAACCGAGAAGCATTTGAACAAAAAAAAGGATTGGAACACCAAGGGCAAAACAGAGAGGAAAAGAATATAAACAAATATACTGCTAACAGGGCTTTTGATCACTAGTGAGGTAAATGCACTATTAAGCCATCCACCAGGGTTCCATTCTTGCCGGTCAGGCTTAGAGTGGCAAAAATCAGCGAATAATCAACAGGTCAATCTCTGTCTGAGAAATCAGCAGAAAAAAACACCCGAAAATCAGCCTACTAAAAAACTCACCAAGTTTTTCAAAATATTGTGGAAACTGCCATTTTTTGCAAAAACAATAATCAACGTCAGCATTGTTTCAAAAGCAAATTCTGCCCTCATTTTTCAATTTTGTGTCAATATCGATGAAACTTATATGCATTTTTGCCCTTATTTGCTTGCTGATTTGGTTCAGAAAATATGAAATTTCTGTACTTTTTATTGCTCCGAGAATCCTTGCTGCTTTTTCGATTGTTTCCATACAGATTTTTTCCGATCTTCATTTTGCAGACCCTTAACAAGTCCAATTTTGACAACACTGGTATCATGGTATGTACTATACCCCACCTGAAAGGCATGTAAAAACCAGACGAGGCCAGGTGCGGGTCCTGGGAAATTTTTAAAAATAGATACCCCTCAGACCGGGTCCCTAAGCTGATGGAAGTCTCTGATATACAGTTCAGCCCCCAACGCAGGGAGTGTTTTTCGAAGTAATTTCTAATAAACAAACAAAAAATATATACATGAAGTAGTCTCTGCACGGGATGGAACAAGATAGTAAAGGGCATGGTCTATGGATTACCGTAGCCAGCAACAACCCTACACTGCAGCAACTGTTCACAACAGATAGTTTCATTGATGTAAACAACTCAAAACCACTTCTAAATGTATATGGATCCTTAACGAAAAGACCTAACCGGGACCTTCCGTAACCTAATATCGTATACTCTAAGATCATAGACTTACACTGTTTAAACACTGCAACGAGGTCCGATGGCAATGGGAAGTAAAACCGAATGCTATGTTTTTATATATGCCCTGCATTTAAATATGATAGGAAACATTTTCTTCCCAAAAATAAAACTACTGTGAAAAGTGCCGAACCAGACCTTACAGTCGGGGACACGTTACAGTAACCCGCGTCTTCCCAATATTTATAAAATTAATTTTCCAGCATATTGAATTTTAAGTACTAGGTTCGAATTAATTAAAGTGCCAAAATCTTCAAATGCCGTAAGCTAATAGAACCATTAACGGATTTCGTATGATAAATTTGAGTCAATTTACTCTTGGAGAGCTCTACCAGATAACCTGAAGCTTGACCTCCATTAAACAAACCCCAGCTGTATTTATCAGCTGAGTAAGTAGGAACAGAGGGTGTAAATGCACACAGCTGAGAGCAATTGAAATTAAATTTAACGGTAGTGGATTCCTTACCCTCTTGAATCTCTTTTCCCACTGCTCGTTCGCCGAAAACTTGCGAGAACTTCCACTCGAGGGAACCTCCTCCTCCTCCTCCTCCCGGGATCATCACTGCTCATACTTAATAGAGAATGGAGCACTGGATCATCACTGATCATCACTGATCATCACTGCTCATACTTAATAGAGAATGGAGCACTGGATCATCACTGATCATCACTGCTCATACTCATGATTATTATGGTTGGGCAGTGGTGTCGGTGTATTGCTATCTGCGGTGGTACCCATGGAACATCATGTGCAGTGTGAAGTGAATTTAAATGATGTGATGGGCAAACATGTGTTGAGTATGCTATATTTAATTTCGGGGGCATGTCAGATTGCCTTTTTCTGGCAAAGCCGCGTCCGCAGCGAAAATAGTGAAACTATGGTGTAATATTTTTGTATGCATTTATTAACAACAAATAAACAATTAACTATTTATTCGTGTAGTTCATGAGGGTTTGTTCTTCTAATCTATTTCAGCTCGTGAGAGTTTGTGAGACTTTCAACTCTTCTAATCTATTTTAGAGGTTAGTCTTGAGCATAGTGTCAAAAGCTTTTCTAAAATCAATGAAACAATAAAGGGGATCAGTTTTATCATTACAACACTCCTCTGCAATGATCCTAAATGTAACAGGGTGGTCCACAATGGAGTGGTAGCCTCTAAACCCAACCTGGCCTCTAGCGCTTTTTTCACGGCTTTCTAGCCATGCGTTGATCTTCTTTTCCAAAATACTTTTGTTTAGCTTAGCTCAAATGGGGCTAATAATAATGGTCATATAATTAGAGGGATTTATTTTATCCCCGCTTTTGAAAATAGGTACAATGAGGCTTTGAGTCCAAGGTTTTGGGAAGCCTTGTTGGATAGCTAAATTGAAGAGCTTATGTATGTGAGGGATGAGGATAGGTCCTCCAGTTTTTAATATTTCAGCTTGGTAACCTTCGATGTCCTTACCTTTTCCTTTTGAGAGCCGCTTAACCCCAAACTTAATGTCTTCTATAGAAAACACTTTCATCCATTATAGAATTGATTGGCATGTTGTGCATGACGTTAGGGGATTCATACAGATTTTTAATATAGAAATTCCAATCCTTCAACGGAATCTTATTATTTTCTTTAGTTTTACGAGTTAAAATTTGCCTCCAAAATTTCTTAGGATCTATCTTAAATAGATGCAAAAGATTCTTTTACTTTCTATTTATATAGTCTTTTTTTTTTTCTGTTTAATTAAGGTTTTGTATCTATTTATCTTATCATATTTTAAAGATGCATTGGAAGCATCCCTAATGGATTTTCTAGCAATTTTGCATTCGTTATCGTACCAATGATTGGTTGTATTGTTTTTCTTTTTACGTAGCACCTCAATAGATAAATTGTTAATTGAAGTGGAGAGGGTTGTTGTAAAATTTTGATAGTCAACTTCAATATTGTTCTGATACGATATGAGTTTTAAAGCATTGCTTAAGTCTTTTAAGAAGAGATCCACTTTTTGTTTGTCAAAAAGTAAGTGCCTTTGGTTGTCAGAGTGCTCTTCTTTAGAGCTTTTGTGCATGGAAAAGTTAAGAGTTAGGGTTAGAGGTTTATGATCATAGTCAAGTTCGTGGTCATCTAAAAGATCAAAGTTTACTATTTGGTTGTATAAGGGGATATATGATATTACATAATCAACAACACTACTACCCAACCCATGGATACAAGTCATCTTGTTAGAATTTGGCCACTTCTTTAACCCATTGAAAATTATTAAATCTTGAGAACTACATAGTTTGATTAGCTTAGTACCAAACAAATTCTCGATCGGGTCCTTAGAGTTTCTTTTGTAACTGTCAGCTAAGACAAGGTCCTCATTTAGACAAATAGGATTAGGGTTGGAATCATTGCTTTAAATAATAGCTTTATTGGTTGTAGTTATAACATTAAAGTCTCCTAAGATTATCGTAAAAATATATTTTCTATGTTTGTCAAGCGAAGTTTCAAGCCAAGCACGTTATATAAATCACAAAATTGCAAGAAATGTATTCTCATCATTGTGCATGTGGGGTAGCAATAGAGAGTTAAGTTTTCCCTAAGTTAATTTTATTTGTTCAAATTGCAACAATCACATTACATTCCAAAATCATTGTAATAAATAACAATAAGAAATCGAAGAAGATTTACCTTTGCTTTAAGTGTTTTAGCTTTACACTCTAATTGATGTTTTGAGTCAATGAGAATGGATTTAACCTGATTTATTG
>JASDQU010588254.1:4423-33209 GCA_032191745.1 Picea mariana | reverse complement strand
ATTGAAGTGGAGAGGGTTGTTGTAAAATTTTGATAGTCAACTTCAATATTGTTCTGATACGATATGAGTTTTAAAGCATTGCTTAAGTCTTTTAAGAAGAGATCCACTTTTTGTTTGTCAAAAAGTAAGTGCCTTTGGTTGTCAGAGTGCTCTTCTTTAGAGCTTTTGTGCATGGAAAAGTTAAGAGTTAGGGTTAGAGGTTTATGATCATAGTCAAGTTCGTGGTCATCTAAAAGATCAAAGTTTACTATTTGGTTGTATAAGGGGATATATGATATTACATAATCAACAACACTACTACCCAACCCATGGATACAAGTCATCTTGTTAGAATTTGGCCACTTCTTTAACCCATTGAAAATTATTAAATCTTGAGAACTACATAGTTTGATTAGCTTAGTACCAAACAAATTCTCGATCGGGTCCTTAGAGTTTCTTTTGTAACTGTCAGCTAAGACAAGGTCCTCATTTAGACAAATAGGATTAGGGTTGGAATCATTGCTTTAAATAATAGCTTTATTGGTTGTAGTTATAACATTAAAGTCTCCTAAGATTATCGTAAAAATATATTTTCTATGTTTGTCAAGCGAAGTTTCAAGCCAAGCACGTTATATAAATCACAAAATTGCAAGAAATGTATTCTCATCATTGTGCATGTGGGGTAGCAATAGAGAGTTAAGTTTTCCCTAAGTTAATTTTATTTGTTCAAATTGCAACAATCACATTACATTCCAAAATCATTGTAATAAATAACAATAAGAAATCGAAGAAGATTTACCTTTGCTTTAAGTGTTTTAGCTTTACACTCTAATTGATGTTTTGAGTCAATGAGAATGGATTTAACCTGATTTATTGGCATAGTCGCTTTGCTCATAAATAGTTTAGGCAAAAGCTTCATTGTCTTTGGACATTATTTGCTTCTTTCATGTAATCTCTCAAAGTTATCTAGAGAAGCCAATATCGGGAGTAGCTTGATTGCCTCAAGATTTAGTCAACAAAAACCCAAAGGATGTGTCTTTTGCTTGGAGTGTTAGCATGTCCACGTGACAAGATAAATCCCACTTATCACAACCTAAAAAAATACATTAATCACTAATTTGTCGAAATCCCATGTAGTGAACACTTCTCAATTCCATCTAAACATGTTTGTTCCCCATGCCAATTATATGCTACCTATTACATATCTGTAACACTCTATGCAAAGAAATAAGAAATAACTTATTAAACATCTATAAAAATAAATAATAATAATAATAAAATATATAATAATATTAATTAATAGCTATAAATTAAATACAATAAAACAAAATATAATTTATCGTACATTTAAAGTTGATGCACAAGAATTATAATGCCATACATAGGAACATATTGTCGTATCAAAAACCACTTTATCCCTATGTACAATAAATCCCATACATTAGTAATCCTATCAACAATAGTAATACCAAATACCAGTTTGGCACAAAATTGGAGCATGACTTTCTCCCTCCACATTCTGAAGTGACAGTCACAAGTGTATTCACTCCCAACAATAAGAAAATCATGACATGGGGTAGATGAATTTGTTTATGCATGTCATGGATTATGGGTAGTCTTATTCAACTCACCATCCAATGTATATTCATGTCACAGACACTATTTCACACTGTGTCTTAGGTTGAGACTTGTTGTGGGCACACGGAGTGTGCAATCCCCAAGGTTATTAATTGTTGGGTAGGATTACCTAGATATTGTGACCTAATCCGAATGACATGGAAACACCGTTGAATAAGTCTAGACTACATCAATGCAGAGCCGAGAATTTAATTAATGCATGCATATATAAGTAAAACATATTACACGACAATAAGGTGCACCTCGGGCAAGACTCTTGCTTACGGGACGCAAGGTGGTGTGAAAATATTATTAAGATAGTATTATTATTATTATGAGATACAACAATGTTACTATATCCAGAATCCTCCTATGTCAACCATTGGAGTTCCCAAAGCCTCCACATATCATGGCACATGAATCCAATGATAACTTAGAGTGACGATTGTCATCATTCCCCTTGCTATTTAGTTCATGGAGACCGATCTTGTTTTCTTGCTTTCATCACACAACAGTGAGAGGCATTCATCCACATAGTTGTTGCATGATCTCTTTGTTTCAGCTATGTAGAGTTTTGATTGATAGATAGAGATACATTGTGTATTGTGTAGAAATGAGTGGAAGAGGTGCTAGGGTAGGGGTATACTCATGTTCATACTTAAGTTTGTTGGTGGCAATGGTGGCATGCATTGGCATTTCCCCTTTGACAAGTAGTTTCAACATCACAACATTCTTCTGAAGCATTCATAGTTCACTACATTCAACAATCTGTTAACCACAATGAGCGTTGCAGGGGAGATCAATAACGCGTCTGTGTCCTTCCCTGCAACTTTTGACACCTTGTCATTGCCCACAGGTGAGTGAGACCTCCTCCATGGAGAACTGAACGACTACATTTCTTCCAAAACTAGCCAACAAATGTTATGGGCTCGACAATTGTGCGGGCTACTAAGCCAGGCCAGCTTGGATAAAGGAAATTATTTGGATGATCAAAACTTGTAACAAATAAGAAATATGATTGACAAATAAGTTAGGTTGTAAGGAGCTTGAAGGACAATTTAAAGTGTCGATTATGCAAGGATTCACTCGCAAGGTTTTGGTTTGATGATTAGCATGTGGTTGTGCTATGAAATCCTCTGACAACATTATCGAACGTGCTCAAATTGTTCTTAAGCAATTAATGGAAACAAATGGATCTCTACACAAGAAAAACCATAGTGTTATCTATGTTGCATGCCTTTACATTGTTTGTAAACAACATGACATAATTAAAACATTCGAATATGTGGCAGAGAAAACCAGTGTGGAAAAAAAATATCTTCAAAGCATTGCAATTCATTAATTAGATTGTTCTAGATGCATCTTGCTCTACTATGTTTAATACTCGCTCCCAATCTCAATGGTAACAAAAACCTGCATGTGAATGAAAATGATCAAAAAGAAAATTTCTCACAATAATTGAAGTGCAACTTATCTCATTATTTTGAGATGGCATAGGCCATTACAAAGGAAATTTGAAACAAAATAAAGGGAATCCTAGCTTTTTCTGGTCAACGTTATCCATGTCATGAAGAGTTCAGTGGGCCTATAGTATGTATGATGTGATTATAATAATATTGGGAGCAATGAGAAAATCACCAATCAATTCAAAACTTCTATGTCAGATCATTAAAATATGTGAGTGTGTACTGAGAAGGAATGTAGGAACAAAAGCCCATTTTGATCAACAKGATAAATAGGCGAAAATGCTCATTTTTTATGTGCAAGATTTCAGCTAATTCCATTTGAAACTTGGAACTTTTCAACTTGGTTCATAGTTTCATTTGAGTGAGTTTCGTCRTCAAATTTATTGAAATTATACCATTCTACAGGTGTGCCAACATTTTACAGGTGGTGCAATCTAATTGACATGTTTCTTCTTACTACCCTCAACATAACACCCTACACACTACCACACTATCGTCAGACATGTTACACCCTGCACACTACCTTGGGCAATAATATGYTGATTATCTCTCTAACAATGTTACTTTTTAGCAAATCAAAATGTTTTCAGAAGCGAATACATTGCAGGACATCCTTTGTCGAGCACTAGTCGAAGTCTCCATATTTGGGAAAAAGTTGAATTAACAGGATCCATCTGGGAGAAGTGCTCTATGGAGGTGCGTGGCCATGGAAAATACTTGGGAAAAAGTTGAATTAATGGGATCCATCTGGGAGAAGTGCTCTATGGAGGTGTGTGGCCATGGAAAATACTTGGGAAAAAGTTGAATTAATGGGATCCATCTCGGAGAAGCGCTCTATGGAGGTGCCTGGCCATGGAAGAGACTTGATGGATCATGTTGAAGAAGCATTAGTAGTGTAATGCTTACTTAAGAGATGGTTTTCTCTACACAAATGACAAAATCAATGCTATTCCATAAGCTAGCAAGCTCTATAATATGTTGTGCCCATAATTGAATGCCTTGCCTACCTAATTTGTGCAACTTCTGTAATGAAGTAGGAAATAGGCTTACAATATTAAGTATAGCAATATTGTTATCACAAATAATAAATATAATAGATTTAGCTCCTAATTTGTGAAATAGGAAGCTTGTTGTTTTATAGCTCTTGAATAGGTTTCAACTCTTCAATATTAAGGAAAGGAATAATCCACTCATAATAGAATTTTGGATTCTATACCTTCTTATGAATTTGTATGATGCATCTAATGCAATGATCTCCACTGAACCTCCAGGGTAGTACTCCCCTCCCCTGTGAAAGCAATAATACTCTTTGTCTCCAGACGACCAAGGATTGATGATAGAAATGGATGTTGCAACGAAGAAGACATAATATCTAACTCTGCCTCTATCCTCTTCTATGCACCCTCCTTTACAAAAAAATTGACTATCAACTTGAGTGGTAAGGGCATTATGTCATGCTTATCTTAGATAACTAAAAACACAATCCCCATGGCCCCTCGTCCTAAGACTTTCACAACCCTTAATTATTTGAAACCTATAATGCCTTTCGACGTCACACTACAATATCCCATATACTACTCAATCATTCTTCTTCTCCATGGGAATTTATGCCCAATCAAAAATCTCGGAACAAAATTTGAGAAGGATTCTGCAAATAACAATCATAATGATCTCTACTGAAGTAAGTCAATAGTGATAGTCAAAGTTAGAACTATTTTCACACGGCTAGGATTTGGCAATTAAGAATGGATTTGTTTGTTTTTAATTTTATATTATTTATTACTCTGGCGAAAAATTCCTTACTTTGGCAAAGACGACGACAATCAATACACTTCATCATTTTCCCTAGCCATAACTTTGAAGTTTGATAGAGTCGGAGGAATTAGTTTTTTGTTATTCTCCAAATATATTGAAAACGATTATTCTCATCACCTAAAGTGACTCGATTTGGTATCAATTTGGTAAATACGTGGCCATCAATGAAAAGTTTTGTTATTAATGAACTCGTCCTTAATCTTGGATGTCCTTCATATCCCCTATCTAATCAAATTCACGCACCCACTATCGACTAGTCTCACTTGTCGTCAGAGCTTGTTCGAGGGCAACGTGGCAATTTTCAATTTTTACTTTTTTGTTTTAAATTATTATTATTATTATTAGATGTCATATCCAAGCAAGGCTATTTAGTCCAATCAAGCTCTACCACCAATCACAAAACATAGATATGAATTAAAAAAAGTTTTTAAATAAATAAAAATCATTGTAATGAAACAAAAAAACTTCAGAAAACTCAGGAGAGAGTTTTTTAAATTGAACAAAGTCAACTATATTTGACCACTAATCGATCGCTATATTCCCAGCCTTGGCAGAGACTAAAAAAGGTTGAAGGAATTAGAAAGACAATAAACGTACAAGGCAAGTAAATAACAAAGTTTTATTAAATTATGCGAATAATAATAAATCCAAGGGTTGTTGCCCGTGGAAACCCGGGCAACTAGGTTGGAGCAACAAATTTTCTACTATCTAGTGTTGCTTCTGTTTTTACTATTTGTTTTTTACTTTTTAGCAATGAAAAGGTATCTGGTGTACACTTTCATTTTATTAAAATTTTATATTTTTTATTTGTTAATTTAATTTTAATATTTTTTATATGTAATGAATAAATTTATATAGGATTATGTTAATAAGAACATAAATTTGTGGGTAAGAGGTTAAATTGCAATAAGAGTTAATATATCAATTCATGTATGACACAAAGGCTAAATGTTATTAAAAAGCACATGACTTTAATGGAGGTAACCTTAGCGAAAGAATATCGGTTTTTTACAAATGTTATCTTGGTTGAAACCTTCTTTTAGTTCTTGAAGTAAAACTTAAAAGCGATTATGATTGGTTGAGATCCCATCTTCCTTGGATGCAAGGAAATAGGTTAACAACCCAAAACCTAGAGGCATTTGGCAGGAGAGAAAGTTTATCCCCTTGCAGACCACAAATCAGGTGGCATGGTTTTACTTGAATAACAGTGATTAGTCAACCTGCATTCACAACAAGTGATCATTGTTTAGTTCCACTTGACCACTGAGTTATTATAGGTTTTGTCATCGTGGTGATGAAAATGATGATGATGATGATGATTGTTGGTTGTGGAGCCTAATTATCTTCCTAATTTAGAGGTTTGTTTCAGTCGTGCTTGGATCCCATTCCCTAACGGGGGGGTGTGGGGGGGCTTGCCCCCCCCACAAMTGTCATTGCCCCCTGGTGGGGGATTCGGGGGCAGCGCCCCCGAAGCYAAATATTGGGAAAAATTGCCTTGTGAAATATTGTAATTTCATAGTTAATCTGGACCATTCATTGTAAGGTCGCAGATCTGACGATAGAAGTTATTTTAGGGATTTTTTCCCTAGAAGGCAACCCTCTTTTATGATGGAATTGTATTGCGGCTGTGTATGTATGTGATTATTGTATTATGAGAGAGGAGACTGTGAGAGAAAGAAGAAGAAGTTACAACGGGTGTGTCGTAGGTTGTATCCTTCATTTTTCTAGATAATAAAAAGGAAGGACCTGATAATTTCTCTAGTGGACGTAGCCCACACTAGGTGAACCACATATATCTGTGTCTCTATTGTATTGTGTATCTTTTGTGTTTCATTTCCGCATTTGTTTTATTTTATTGCTCCGCGATACGGTTTTTCTAACAACGACGAAGACGACGACGATGACGATGAGGAGGAGGAGGAGGAGGATGACGACGACGATGAAAATGTTGATTATGGAAATGACAATGACGACAACAAGGATGATGATGATGATGATGACAGTGATGACATTGGCAATGACAACAATGGTGAAGAGGAGGATGACAATGATGAAGAGGAGGACGATGATGACGATGACAATGATGATGATGACAACGATGATGGTGACAATGATGAAAACAATGATGATGGTGACAATGACGACGACGATGATGATGATTATAATGATGACAATGCTCATTATGGTGATGAGAATGATGACGATGACGATAATGATGACAATGGCAATGACGACGACGATGATGATGACAGCGACGATGATGACAATGATAACGATGACGATGATGATGATGAGGAGGAGGATGACAATGACAATGTTGATTGCGGTGATGACAATGACGATGATGAGGATAATGGTGATGATGATGATGGTGATGACAATGGCAATGACTACGATGATGAGGAGGACGATGATAATGACAATGAGGAGGATGATAACGACGATGATGACAATGATAATGAGGAGGAGGATGACGACGACGATGGTGATTATGGTGATAACAATGATGACGACGATGATGATGGTGACAATGATAACAATGATGACGATGACGACGACGACGATGATGATGATTATGACAATGGCAATGGCGACGATGAGGAGGATGATGACGACAATGATGATGAGGAGGAGGACGACAATGATGATGACGATGAGAAGGATGACGATGACAACAATGGTAATTATGGTGATGACAATGACGATGACAATAATGATGATTATGACGACAATGATGATGAAAATGATGACGATGATGATGACTATGATGACGATGACAATGATGATGATGACAATGATGACGACGATGACGATGATGTGATGATGACAATGACGACGACGATAACAATGTTGATTATGGTGATGACAATGACAATGATGATGACGATGATGACAATGGCAATGGCGATGATGATGACAATGATGATGATGATGATGACAATGATGACGATGACGATGAGGAGGAGGACGATGATGACAATGTTGATTATGGATATGATAATGACAACGTCGCCGACAACAACGATGATGATGGTGATGATGATGATGACAGTGATGACAGCGATGACAATGATGATAATGATGGTGATGACAATGATGATAACGATGGTGATGACAACGACAATGATGATGATGACGATGATGATGGCAATGACAATGACAATAATAATGACGATGACGATGACTGCTATGATGATGATGAGGAGGACAATGATGACAATGTTGATTATGGTGATGACAATGACAATGGCGACGACGATGACGATGATGGTGATCATAACGATGATGAGGATRATGATGATCATAATGATTATGATGAAAATGATGATGGTGATGACCATGGTAATGATAATGATGAGAAGGAGGATGATGATGATGCTGATGATGAGGAGGAGGAGGAGGATGACAATGACAATGGTCATTATGGTGATGAAAATGATGACAATGACGATGGTGACGATGAAGACAATGACAATTATGTCAATGCATGCAATGACAATGATGATGACAATGACGAGAATGATGATGACGACGACAATGATGACAATGATGATGATGATAATGATGACGATGGCGATGATGATAATGATGATGGCGATGATTATGGTGATGAAAATGGCAATGACGATGATGATGACAATGACAATGACGATGACGACGACGACGATGATGATGGTGACAATGATGACGACGATGACAATGATGACTGTGAGGAGGAAGACAACGAAAATGTTGATTATGGTGATGACGCCAACAACGACGATGATGAAGATGACAACAGTGACAATGATGACGACGACGACAACGATGATGCTGGTGACGATGACAATGATAACGATGTTGATGATGATAATGATGATGGTAATGACCATGGCCTTTTCACATATCTCTTCACGTGCATGGGAATTTCGACGAAAGTTCATCGTAAGTTTGATATATAGAGAATGCGTCAAACTTCCGAGGAAAGTTCATCTGAAGTTCTACGTATAGAGAAAAAAGTCATAATTGTGAAGCACTAAAATTGTAAATATGAGAAATTCTAGAGCTGATATTTTTGTGAGTTTTTGTAAAAGAAAATCTGATTAGTACTAGAAGCGGGAACACATTTTTAATCTCTGTGTGGTTGAATAATCTTTATACTTTTTGTATCATAATTATACAAAGCAAGAAATTGAAAAACAATGTTAAATGTTTTGTATCATACCTTATGAGGTATATTGGAATGCTTTCTGATTTTGTAATTTTGTTATTATTAATAAAATTGCTTGATTTTTTTTCTTGGAAAAAATATAACTTTTTTAACTAATTAAAATAAATAATGAAATAAATAATATAGTAGAGACTCTTTGCGATATAATTGAAAATGGGTGAGGAGTACAACATGACAACACAAACCCCCCAGATGGGATGACATCTGTCGATCTCGTGCTACCTGGCACACATGCAAACAAAGAAGTTAAAGCCCCTCACCGCCAGCCTCCCCCTCAGTCAATTCACCATGCTTAGAATTCATGCTGAGAGGGAGTTAGTGCGTCAAAACAACAAGGGAATATTAATGACGTACATTCAACACCATTTATGGCACACCAGAATAGGTATGAGGCAACTGGGAGGCATCAGCTCAGTCCTCATGGGGCCTTTCCCTGACAGCTCAATGGCCTTTATGGTGGTAGGGATTCACAATGGCTATTTTATTTTGTAGATGCACTTGGCTTTTCACTCCCTACCTGAACTTTCTCTCGACTGGCACCACGCTCCCGCACTCGTGGGTTTCATTTCCCCCTTGGTGTCAATTTCATGTTTGTACTCAGCCTTTGTCCCAATTAGTTCTCTCTTCCCCCTGGTGCATGTAAATTGTTTGCATTTCACCATCACTCTCTTTTGTGTTTACACCATGCCGCATAAAAGGGGCAAACACAAACGTGGACCGACCTATTATAACTTTGTACCCCGACACCATCGTCCAGGCCCTTCCGTGGTCCCCTCTTTGTCTCCCAACCCGTTCACCAGTCCTATCGACCCACCCTATTCTGACCAAGATTGGAACAATGATTCTGAGCTCCCCCTTGGCAATTTGGAGCCAATGCCTCAAAATTCTAGCCCTGTGATTGATTTAGGTGGTTGTTCAATAGAGGAAGAAATTCCTCCAAGTTGGTTGGAGGATACCACTATGTCGACTACATCAATTGTCAATGACATCCCCCTTATCCATCCTGCGACAACTTTAGGTGGTTGTGTGATAGAGGAAGAAATTCCTCCACACTGACTGGAAGACTCTACAAGGGAGACAACCCCAAATGTCACTGCGTCATTCAATGGGACCACTGGGACAAAATTAGATTACTACCTGGCTGAGAAGGAGACTCCTCCGAAATGGTTCGAGGAAGCAATAGCACAACCAACTTCAAATTCCCATGACCCGTCTAATGTTGTGAGCTCAAGGATAAAACTGCTCAGTCCACGCAGATTCTCGGAGGACCACTTACAACTGATTTTTGTAATGCACCAGGACATGGCAGACCAACTTCAACGACAGAGTGCCCTTAGCCATCGCTCGGACCTTCTGTTCGACTCCTTGTCAAACAAGCTTACCAAGCGTCGATGCCTGACTTGCTACCAACTGTTCATTTTTACTTTAAGCCACGATGGATGACCAAGTTCGTCAAATCTTTAGTTTTCTTATCATCATGTTATCAGGTCTAGATAGGATACATTTGCAGTTGGATTTTGCACTAGTTAAACTCAGGTTCTTGTCTACTGTCGTGTCTATCAGTTTTGCAGGCCACCTATTTTGGTTTCCATGCATGTGGCAGATTTTGAACTATGGATTGCTATGACGAGTTCTTAAGGTAATATAATCTTTTTATTTACAAAAAAAAAACACGGCAACACAAACCAATTTAATCAATTAATGAAGTGGGAACATTTAAAATTCTTATTAGATTTAACAATGTATACGCACTCACTCTTAGCATTTAATGTTATTGTGCAAAATCCTTGGGTTGTAGTCTAAACATTCTACTTTTTGTTTTTTTTTGGTATTTTTCAACCAATTTTGTTAGAAGTCCATCTAGAAATTGTTGAAATTGTAGATTTGAGTTGTTGGGACAGTAGAATTCGAGTTGTATAAGGGTTTTTCAGGGTTCTAAATCCATTTATGCATTCAAAAAAACAATTTAAATAACGAAAAATTTATATTTCACCAAGAATTGTATGGTTGAATTCAAGTGATACCCTAAAAAAGTCAAAAGATAGAACGTTTAGACTACGCCAATACTTAACACTCACCATTTATTTATTTATTTGTGGACATGATGACACAACTATTCATTCATAAGCAAGTAAAAGTGACAAACAATCCCAAAAAACCCAGTAACCCCAAAAAATCGAAACCAAATTGGAAAGATGCAGAAAGATTACAATGACACATGTGGGAGATTTTCAGATTTTATTTGGTTTCGTGAATATGTCAGATTTTTCATTATTAGTACATGTTTAATTCTCACTTGTTTCCTCTCTCTTCTAAGTGGCTCACTCCACCGCAAAACATGATAGACATATGTAGTGGGTCATGGGGAAAGAATTTTTAAGCTTATACTGCACTTTTGGATTGAATCTAATGTTAATCAAGAACATCTACAAGCCATATGATTAATGTTTTTGCAAATTAATTTTATTTGAAAGCAAATTGATAGTGAAGAAGTACAAAGAACACAATTTGTTTGGATAAGTGGCTTAAAAGTGACGTGAACTAGAAAGTAACAAATTTGCGTAGCATACACAATACCTACCGACGTAAATAACAAAGTAAGTAATATGAAATTTAAATTTAACCAGTTGGCAATACAGTGTGTGTTTGACGACAATACATTGTGTGTTTCATGGATTCGATAATTGAGCTTACAATTGTTATCTATTTGATGGATTCGAGAAATAAATGTACCATTGCTAGCTATATAGTGTTCATAATAATTGCGAGGCTTATTATTACACAGACATATCCTCTTGAAATTTGATGTCACATTAACAATATGCTTATAAGTATATTTGTCTCCTCCACCAAATTTGTTGTCATTTATGGGAGGCGTGGCACAGGGACCTGCCCATCTAGTTAAAAAGAATGGTCGACGTCCTTGATTTGAATGATGGGATTGGAAATGTGTGCGTGGTAGGAAACAATATAAGCATGTGGTAGGTAGAGCACTAAGGCTCCAAACTTGGAATGGAATTAGAACTGGAATGAAAAATCCATGAATGATCAACAACTAATAACTATTATAACAAGCTTGGGATGAGTATATTACAACATATGCCTCCATACCATTTATTGTGTAACATAAATGTAACCATTTAATTATTCATGAAACCATAATTCATAAATGTAGACATAGGCAATCATAAGAACAAATTGGAAATTAAGTCATTCATAACATAACCATAACAATTTAGTATTAAATTCAACATATTTATAGATACAATGAGAAAAACTTATATGTCTAGAATTGTTTTCCAACTTACTATAGAAGAGCGACATTCGACCCAAGCATAGGTTCCTTGTTGCACCATTTCTCCCTGCAACAGAGGACACCCTTTAGCTAAGGCTATGAATCCACAAGGGGAACACTTTTCCCATCGTCAGGTCTAATTTCTCTTCTCACATCCAAATTCCAAGGCTTACATACCTTAGTTACACCTACAATGATTCCTAATCCACAACCCTCTTCCCCATCAGCTTGCACAACCAAAAGAAAGAAAGCCCCTTCTTTTCTATATAGTCTCTTAGGCTATTCCACTTTCCTTTAGGGCTCCAACATAGGCTGCCCAAGAAATCTCACTACTGGGATTCTAGGGAATTATCAGTTGTACCAAACTTTCTTCAATTATATCTAATATCATTTTGTATAACCACGATTCTATATTAATTCATGGTTGTAACTTTCGCAATTTGAACTCTGTATACACACAATAGTTCGCTCTAGGGAAATTTACCTATTTTTGCAAACAAATGACAGTTTGCAAGGTGAATTCTCGATTTCTGGTAAGTTCAACTCTCTAATATTGAACAACAATCATCCTTAATCTTCTCTCTCAACCTTAAAAATTTGAACCACCATAATAATCACAATAGCTCACTTGCATTGTAAAGGTAAACTTTAAGTCCATGGCATAAAGGGGTCACATATCCCTTCATGCATCAATCCCCACCTGAGGTTTAATTAAACAATAAACCATAATTAGCTAATAATCAAGGACATAATTAAGTTTTACAAGACTTTGGTATATCTCCCTTACTAAGGTTCCTTAGCCTACTAAGCCCCCTTGTCTTTCCATGGCATAGATGGGTCACATATCCCTTCATGCATTGATCCCCTCAAGGCTTAATTAAACAATAAACCATAATTAGCTAATAATAAACGACATAATTAAGTTTTACAAGACTTTGGTTTATCTCCCTTACTAAGGTCCCTTAGCCTATTAAGCCCCCTTATCTTTCCCATCTTATGGATTCATAACTCCCCTTCTTTTGTCCCTCACTTATGTAGTCGATAATGTACTTTTATTAATCATTCAATGTTTGTTTACAAATTACATATTTTGGATTATAGCCATTCATTATGTATATACACAACACTGAACTGGGATAAAGAATAGGGTATTACAACTATGCTGAAAAAGAGGCAATCAAGGAACAATACCCATCAATCTAAGATATTTTGTACCTTTATCATTGAAGAAAGACCTTCAAGATTACCAACACTAGGAGACATTAATAAACTCCTTAGGCAATTCAAACTCCTTCAAAATATTGGAATTTGAATTAGTAAAGGAAGGAGAATAGTTCTCTCAACTTAGCTATGCTGAAAAAGAGGCAACCAAGGAAAAATACCCATCAATAAAGGATTTGATTGATTAAGTTATTTAGGACCCTTTTCATCATTTCATGTATATATAGAGGCTTAGATGATAGATTAAGCTAGCCATGTTTATTTCACTTTTTATTTGATGTTGTTAGAGACTAGTTTGAATTGTGCTAAAGAGATAGAGCTATATCCTCTTTGTTTTATGATATTTTTGTATAATACGAAGAATATTTAATTAAAGTTTGTTTCCTTAAGTGTTTTTAGGGTTCCACAAAATCCCTTGGGGAAGGTCCACTCAAGGGGAGGTCATAAGAACCCTCCTTTTGTTAAGCCCTAAACAAATCCCCATGTTACATATAAAAACCTTTATTAAGTCATGTATATTGGATTATTACATTTCTAGTGTCATATTAGTAGGTAGGCTAACCCTTCATTGTACCCTTTGTCTCCTATATATATACCAAGGAGACCTAGCCTTCGGATCATCTTATCTCATCTTGTACATTGAATGCATTGTAAAAGGAGGTTTCCCCCTCGAAGTGAACTATCATTCATCGATTTTGTATCATTTTTAAGGAGTTGGTTCATAACATTTGGTATTAGAGCATATGATCCTAGGGTTTCACTCCTTCAACTGAGACATCTTGGAATTTTTGGTACAATTTTTTTATAGAATGATTCAAATCATTGTTTTTTTAGGAGACCGAGGAGACATAGTGAATTAATTTTGGTCCAAATTTCCAGTTCTGGGTCATTAGAGTTTTGGAGATATATTCTATGGAAGTTAGGGTTTGTGACTATTCTTGAAATTATTCTCAAACGTGCCATCTTTTTATTTTCGCTATAATTTTTTTTGGGTGAAGTTTCAGACTCTGAAATTTTCAAAATTACATAGCAAATTACATGTGGAAATTTTTTCATATTTTGAATCATTATAATTTATGAGATATATCTTGTGGAAGCTAGGATGGTTTACTAATCTTGAAATTAGTCTTAAACAAGTCATTTTAGTAATTTTGCTATAACTTTTTATCAATGAAGGTTCATAATGTGAACTTTTCAATAATTTAATAAGGCATATCAATTTACTATAGTTCAAAATTTCATATTCATAAGGAATCAAATTTCAGAGATATATCGGGACAAAGGTCAAACATCCATAATGTCTCCAAAATTAGTGTTTGAAAGGTATTCGACTTACAATTGGCACAACTTTTTATTGGAAGATCTGTTTTTGGCGATTCAAAATTTATGATAAAGATAAAATAGAGGATTATTATTATTTTTATCCCACGTGGATCTAAAAAATACATCAACACCAATTAAACCTCGTGAAATCTCCTCTATAACTCCCAAATAAAATGAGGAGATACATAACAAGCTATCCAAATTGGAGGACCAACTTAATGATTTGAGTGCTAGGTCAATAATAAGTGACGAGTTGGTAAATGCACAAAGCAAAATTCAAGAAATGGAAAAGAAGATGGATGAAATAAAAAAAAAATCCATGAAGTCGATGTAAACCATTTTCTTACAGAGGATCCCTAAAAGGGATATGGAGATCCAAGTAAAAAATGAAAGTAAGGAGAACAATGGTGTTGAGACTCAATCACATGTGGGGAGTATTTTATCACAATTGGAGAGGAAAAATACTAAATCTTATAACCATTCATCACTCCAAGATCCAAATCATTGCGGTTTGAATGTGGCACCAAGGGACTACTTCATTTTGAAGATCAATATGAGGAAGTTTGGTGGTAAAAATCATATAACATGAATATTCTGGATGGAGCAATTCTTTGATATACACAATGTGCAAATCTTATAAAAGGTAACCATTCATCCTTGTATTTAGAAAATGATCAATTTTTTGGTATCAATGGATTTGTGAAAGAAAAAAGGATTCTATTATCTATTGACCCACTTTTATGAATGAATTGATAGCACATTATGTGGATATTAAGAACAACACATTCTTTAGTCAATTGATAAATCTCAACAAAAGGGTCCAATTATATAGCACATTCAACAATTCCAAAAGCCCATTCTCAAGGTAAAGAACATTCCAAGGGATAGTTTGTTAAATCTATTTATGGGCACTTTAAAAGAGAACTTTCAACATGAGGTGCATCTATTCGAACCTAAATCCCTAGAGAAAGCTTTCAGTATGGACAGGAAAGTAGAAAACAAAAATATATCTACTAGGAGGGTGGCCACTAACAACTATAGAGAGCACTGTGTTCCCTCTCCTAACCTCACTCAACCGAAAAGGTTGAAACATTAGGAAATGGATGAAAGAAGAGAAAAGGGACTATGTTTCAATTGTAACAACACGTACAATAAGGGGATTTAATGCGGTGAGAAGAAATTATTCTACATAGATTGTGAAGAGGAAGAATATCAAGAATTGGAACCATCACAAGATATAGATCTAGAAGAGACTACTCCAATGATATCCTGTCATGCATTAGCTAGCACCAATACTCCACAAACCCTTAAGATATAAGGATATATCAAAAAGAAAAAGGTAATAGTGTTGATTGATTTTTGTAGTACCCATTACTTCATCAATTACAAATTAGCAAAAAGTATAAATTTATTTGTATTTCTAGCACCAAAGTTTCAAGTAATGATTGCATATGGAGGTACGATAAATTATTCAAGGAAGTTCCATAGTACATTTTTTTAAGAACCGGGAAATATTTTATTCAAAATTTCTACAAGGAATATCACAGAATATATGTTTATAGAGGCAAAAATCACCATGGGCTATGCTATCAAAATTAGGCTATATTTTAACTATACTAGCATACAATCCAACAATTTTCTTCTAAACAAAATGAGAGACACAATAGATTCTGCTATACTACTTATAAAAAATGCCTAATATCAAAATACTAAAGCATAACATCATAAAACTACATATTTGGAGGGTCCTTCTCTTCCTGATCAACTTCAATTGGCCCCGGGGGAGAATTCAAATCAAGAACTTGTATTTGAGGAGTGTGGGAGAAGACAACATATGAAATTGTTATAGAAGTATTGTGTGGTGATGGGGAAGCAGGGCATCTGCACAACTCTTCAACTTCAGACCAAATTGTAGCTACCTCATCCTGTAGTTGATGATGTCCCTGGCACTGTTCCATGAGAAATTCCATCGCGGTGAGCATATGAACTAATAAATTAATTATCTGGATATGAAGAGCATGAAATGAATTTTTTAAGGCAACCAAATCTTCCTCCTAAAGTTCACGATGCCAACATGCAATCATTGTTCGTCTATTATCCATGGCTCGAAATCCCGAGTCCACAATTTCTCCTCTATCTACAATCTTAGGCTGTGACTGTGCTATGTTGTTGAGATATCCAAAATTACAATTCTGGCATGAAGTTACTTGATGAGTGCATATCATCTTGAGCATCTTGGGTTCCTTTAGTTACCCCTTTAAGCTAAATTTTGTGCATGTGAGTGACCGCCATCACAAGATGTGAAACACGTCAATCTTCGATTCCATTAAATGAACCATCATATCACACACATGAAGTGGCCATTTCGGGACATTAGATCCATCATTATGGTGAGTGGGTAATGCAACCATGAATTGGGGATATGTACAAATATTATGAAGTATTACAACCTCCATACAGACGAGAGCGAGCCAGAACAAAATGAAGAGCATAAGAGGGGCAAATAAGAAAGGGCACATGTAAGACATAGAAGGGAGGTCATAAATAACAAAAGGGGAGATGAATTTGGTAAGTGATCTGGGTGTGTGCATAGAGAAGCACAACATGCTCAAAACATGGATCCTACATGTCAAATCTAGGCTTGAGGTTGAACTGTGGGGGGTGAAGCGGGTTTCAAAACATTCAAAGGTTAAGGTGTAAAGGTTAGGGTCCCGCAAGAGGCCCACCATCAAATATAAGAGGATAACCATGAATAAAATTAGGGAATGAATTGAAGGGAGGCATGTCCATTGACCTAGAGAGTGCTTATTTAATCTTGTATAACTATATTAGCTTGGAAATCAGCATTGGAGTTGTTGTGATGAAGAATATGAAAGGGGAAAAAAGAGTGAAAGGCTTCCAACTCTTTAAAAATTATTATAAATATGTTTATGAGTTTCATGTCAGTCGAAATTTTTTTCTTCCTGACATGACTTATAACACCTTTCAAATCCTCTAGGACTGAGATAGATTATATACCTTGGCTTTGAGCTAGAATCAAACCTTGATAAAGTGCATAAGCTTCAACTTGATTGTTGGTTGTTGTGCTTAGTCTCCATGAAAAGGTAAGTCTAGTTTGTTCTTGTGGGGAGAAGATAACCCCACTTGCTTCCAACATCCTGAAGGAAGTGCCATAGTATTAAGATCAATATGGGGAATATTTATTGGATAGTCCCGTGATTTCCATCCAAATGGGTGGTGTTGATGTTGTATTAGAGGGCCAATGGTTACAATAATTGGAAACATTTGTATCCGTATGCATAGAAGAGTGAGATTGCGTGTATGATCCAATAAATGTGAGAGGATGACATAATTCAACCTAACCAAAGTTCTTTCTCTTCATCAGTAGCGATGGCTACTAAAAAGGATGGTTCTTGGCATATGTGTCCAGATTATAGACAACTCAAAAAAATGACCATCAAAGATAAATTTCCTATTCATGTCATGGATGAATTATTAGATGAATTGCATGGAGAAATTTTCCTTACTAAATTGGATCTTCGTTTGGGATATCATCAAATCATAATGAGGTAGGAAGACATTCCAAAAATATCCTTTAGAACACATGAAGGTCATTATGAGTTTTTGGTTATGCCATTTTGACTTACTAATGCACCTTCAACATTTCAAAGCTTGATGAATTATATTTTCAAACCCTTCCTTATAAAATTTGTGTTAGTATTTTTTGATGACATACTAATCTACAAATCTTTTTGGGAAGAGCATGTAAAACATATTGATAGAGTGTTACAACTATTGGAAGTGCAACAACTTTATGCAAATCATTCCAAGTGTGCCTTTTAGGTTCACAAAGTGAAATTTTTGGGTCATATTGTATCTCATGGTGTAAAAGTGGACCCTAACAAAATTAAAACTATGAGGGAATGACCAATTCCAAAAACTTTGAAGAAATTTATAGGATTCTTAGGATTGACATGTTATTACTGCAAGTTTGTTAAGAACTATGGTCATATAACAACACCTCTAACAACATTATTAAATAAGGAATCATTTCCTTGGACTCAAGAAGCAACAAAAACTTTTGAAAAAAATAATGAGGTTATGTGTACAAATTATGTCTTGACCACACCTGACTTCACAAAAACATTTATTGTGGAGTGTGATGCCTCAGGCCATGACATTGGTGTATTTTTAATGCAATAAGGAAGGTCCCTTTCCTTTTAAAGAAGCCCACTTAAAGGAAGAAATTTAAATCCATTTATGGAAAATAAATGTTGGCCATACTACATACAATTAAGAAATGGTGCCCTTATCTAACAAGAAGACACTTCAAAGTAAAAATATATCATGATAGTTTGAATTACTTCTTGGATCAACAATTATATTCAAAAGAGCAACAAAAATGGGTTACAAAGATGCTAGGTTATGACTTTGAAATTATCTACAAAAAAGGAAAACACAATATTGTGGTATATGCACTTTGAAGGAAGGAAGAAGAAATAGAGGGTTCACTATGTGTTATCTCTATTATGTAATTTGATTGGGTGGAAGAAGCAAGGATATAATGGAAGCAATATCAAGAGGTATGCAAGATCATTCAACAAGTACAAGAGGATCCCAATTCATTAGATTAATTTGTATGGAAGAACGATTTTCTATGGTATTATGATCACATATATTTACGTAAGAATTCCCAACTCAAATTGAAGGTCCTTCTAGAATTGCACACTTCTCATATAGGAGGACATTCAAGTTACTTGAAAACTTGCCATACGATCAAGAAGGATTTTTTTGGGGAATTTCTTAAAATTGATGTTCAAAAGTTTGTGTCTAAATGTGTGGTCTGCCAATAGAATAAGGGAGAGACAATCAAGACATTGGGTCTCCTACAATCATTGGCTATACCAAGTCAACATTGGGAAGAATTTTCAATGGATTTTATCACTGGTTTACCCAAATCTGAAGGAAATATTGCCATCATGGCAGTATTAGATCGAATGATAAAGTATGCTCGTTTTTGCTCTCTTTCTCATCCTTTTAAAGCAAGTATAGTAGCCGTAACATTCATGGAAACAATTCAAAATATACATGGAGTCCCTAATATTATTGTAAGTGATAGAAATCCAATTTTAAATGGAAATTTTTGGACTGAATTATTTTCTTATTTGGGTACTCAATTGTCTTATAACTCATCTTTCCATCCTCAATCTGATGGGAAAAGCGAGATTGTGAATAAATGTGTAGACGGATATGTTCATTTCTTTGCATTTGATAAACATACACAATGGTCAAGTGGTTTCCCTTCACACAATAGTGGTACAACACATCCTTCCATACTTCATAAAAGATGTCCCCATTTATGGAAATTTATGGATATCATCCTCCATCCATCACATCTCCCTTGAAATGAAATACAAAGGTTCAAGCAGTGGAAGACCACATCGGGCAACAACAAGAGGTTCTCAAACTATTGAAGAAAACTTGGTCTTAACATAAAATAGGATGAAAAAACAAGCATATCAACATATCAATGAAAGGGAATTTGAAGTGAGAGATTGTAACACCCATGTTTCCCCCAGTTTGTAAATATAATTATATGGGCCAAGAGACTATGGCAAACTCAATAATGTCGAATCCCCGAAATAACAAGAGTCGTAGATCTATAAATATACGTGGCCAGATCTCGACCGTGAGATCTAAGGGATGTTAGAAGGCTGTCAGTTCGGGGTGACATGGTGTAGTGACGTCACCTAGGGTGACATGGACCCCAGTTTGACGTGCCACATGTCCCCTGATTCGTTTATATCACATACCCTATAGACCCATTGGAACATAAGATGTGTCACTCTGACCCCTCCTACGTGACAGTTCTTGGTACATGCCTACCTAGCCAACATGGTTGGTGAAGTCACCGGAACTCCGGGAGTCCGAAGGATTTGGGATGTAGCATTGTAGAGAGACCAAAAAGGTCCGAAGGCCGAAACCATGTGGAAAGCTTATGGAACTTCGGAAGTTCGGGACTTTGGGAGGTCTTGTGCATAGATAACAAGGAGATGTTCAACGCTGAAGCACCGAACTACGAATTCCCCGCTAGCCTGTGCGTAAGACGAGGGTTAAGCTAGTCATCTGATTGTTTAATGGATGGACTTTCCCTAGGTGAGGTAGGAACCAATAGATGAAACTAACGAGATGAAGCCATGGGTGCATCACGTGGCCCTCAACCAATGAACACCTGAAGAACTTTGGGAAACTGTAAGATATAAACAAAGAGTCGGCTTAGAACCCTATAGCAGTCGTTAGAAAACTACGAGCGAGTAGAAGAGAATGAATCATCTCAGAGTGATGATTCGAGATGAGCTAGTTAAGAAAAAATGAATTTATGATGCCCCATCCCTTAAAAGAGTATTAAGGAGTCAGGTGTGTTAGAAATTGGTATCAGAACATGGTTACAACACTTGGCCTACTTGGGATCATGGACGAGTCGCTTAAAAACCATGTTTAAAGAACTCTTAAGGGTGACACCCTACCTTACCTCTTTCCTAAAGAGTCTGGTTAAACTCTTACTGAAGAAAATAATGAAAACTTTCTACTGTGTGTGTGTATTTAATAAATATGAACTATGTGTTGTTCATGAACTAATAGACTGTTAGCTAACAAGTGTTTTGTCAGCACTCAAGCAGTCAGTGAATCACAGGAAACTACAAGCATAAAGGATGGTGACGCGCCATGAAGTGGGGGATGGCTCCCACAATAGAGATGAAGAATCTGACGAGAGGAGGGCGATGGAGACCCCTCCAGATCTTGATGAAACTGTAAGGAGCCTCATGGCTAAATTACAGAGTTGCAAGGTCGACAACGAGAGATTAATAAAGGAGCAAGAAAAACAACGAAAATTAATGCAGTCTTGTTGCAGAACTTATCCGATATACAGAGGCAGCCACGACATCGACCTGTAACCAGTTATGTGGATCGACAACATACAAACAGAAGTCAAACTCCACATGAGATACAAAAACATGGTTCCATAAGTGGCAACACTAGGAGGAGTACCTCGAGGAAGGCCCAACCTGGATGCAGGGGACACTCATCGAGAGAGTTCTTTGGAGAGGAAACTGGAAACTCTGAGGGGTCCTCTAGTGGAAAAACTAGCTCACATTATCAAAGGAAAGGAAAGAAGCGAAAGCATTCCAAAAGTCATGACCCTGAAGAGTTCAAGAAAGCCAAACCACCCTCTTTCAATGGAGAGATTGAGAAAGGGGAAGAGGCAGAAGCCTGACTGCTTCATTTAAAGAAGTACTTCAGAGTCCATGACTACTCTGAAAACTTGAAGGCTCGAATAGCCATCTTCAACTTGAATGGAAAGGCTTCCATTTGGTGGGAATACCTTAGGAATGTGAAAGGAATCCATGAAGAGGACTTATCATGGAAACAATTTGAAAAACACTTCAAGAATAAGTATATCTCAGAGAAATACTTTGATGGGAAGACTAAGGAGTTATATGAACTCAGGCTGGGACAACTCATCATAGAGGAATATGTCAATAAATTCCTTGAGCTGCTAAGGTATGTACCCTGCATAAAGGATGAAAAGGTAAAAGTGCAACGATTTATTAGTGGGTTACCTCAGACCTACCGGAACAGGATTGAGTTTGACGAGCCAAAGACCTTAGAAGACATGATCCGGAAGGCAAGGTATTGTTATGAACAGTTCGAGAGTCAGATAGAACATCGCAAGGACTGGAAGAAGAATAATAGTTCGGGGTTCAATAAGACGCAGTTCAAATCCTCGAGATTTAAGAACTATAGGAAGGACTCTAGGATAAGCCTTCCTACTAGAAGTGTATATTAGCAAAATTTCCCCTCCTAGAGTGGAAATAAACCTTTTGGAGAAACCCTAGGAAAGACTGATAACCCAAAGAAGGAACCTTTGAAATGTTTGGGTTGTGGAGAAGAACATCTACTAAGGGATTGTCCACACAAACAGTAGAACAGTAGGAGAGTCTACAATATCCAAGAAGCTACTGTAGTCAATGATGTGGCTAGGAGCATGCCACGAATTTATGCAGCTTTAGATAATAAATAATCCGACCACCAAGCTTCAGTGGTGGAGATGGAAGGTATGATCGCCTACCGTCTAGTTTCTATTTTAATTGACCTTGGTTCTAATTTGAGTTATGTGGCCCCTTAGAATGTTGATAAGTGTAAACTACAACCAATTAGACATGTTAAGCCATGGTTGGTACAACTAGCCACTGGAACCAAAAGAAAATTAGTTGAGGTCATACCAGCTTGCCAATTCATCATGGATGGATTTCTCACCCAAGCGACCCTTAACATACTTCCCCTAGGATCTTATGACCCGTTGATTGGTATGGACTGATTAGCCACTTATAAAACCAAATTGGACTGTTACCATAAAACTTTGGAGTGTGAAAATGAAGAAGGGAGAAAAATGACCCTCCAAGGGATTCATAAGCTTGTCTCAGTGAGACGAATATCAACCCTTCAAATAAAATATTATTGATGAAAGGGATGTTCTCTATATCCAATACAGATGTTGGAATCTATTGAGGATGACAAACCAAACCTAGAGGACCATCCATTATTAAGAGAGTATAAAGACGTGTTTCCAGAAGAGGTACTGGGTCTACCTCCGAGAAGAGACATTGACTTCTCCATAGAAATTGCACCAGGAGTAGTGCCAGTGTCTAGAGCACCCTATAGGATGAGTACACTAGAGCTAGTTGAGCTCAAGTTACAACTAAAGAAGATGATGGACAAAGACTATATCTAAACTAGCGTGTCCCCATGGGGAGCACTCGTCTTTTTTGTGAAGAAGAAAGATGGCACACTCCGAATGTACATAGACTATAGATAACTCAATAAGACAACCATAAAGAACAATTATCTCTTACCAAGAATCGATGACTTGTTTGACCAATTAAGGGGTGCTTCCATTTTCTCAAAGATCGACTTAAGGTCTGGATACCATCAAGTTCGAATAAAGGATGAAGACATTCACAAAAAAACCTTCAAGACAAGATATTGTCACTATGAATTTGTGGTGGTGCCATTTGGATTAACCAATGCCCCCGCCACTTTTATGTGCTTGATGAATAATGTACTCAACAAATTCCTACACAGTTTTGTATTGGTCTTCATTATGATATCCTAATCTACTCCAAGAACAAAGAGGAGCATTAGGAACATCTTAAATTAGTTCTACAAGTACTAAGAGAGCATAAAATCTATGTTAAGTTTAGCAAGCATGACTTTTTCCAGAAGCAAGTCCACTACTTAGGCCATGTTATTTATGAAGAAGGAGTGGTAGTAGACCCTGACAATATTAGATCTATTATGCAATGGCCTACCCCAATTGATGTATTTGATATCAGATCCTTTATGGGCCTAGTAAGATACTATAGAAGGTTCATAAAATGATTTTCCAAGATTGGTTGTCCAATCACTGCCCTTTAGAAAAAGGGGGTTAAATTCACTTGGACATCAGAATGTGAAGAAAGATTTCAGGAACTGAAATACCTTTTGACCCATGAACCCATGCTGAAGATTGCTAACCCTGATAATGGCTGCCTCATGTGTACAAATGCCTATAAGGAAGGACTTGGAGGAGTCCTTATGCAAGAAGGATGTGTAATTTGCTACGAATCCAGGAAATTGAATGAGCATGAAATCAATTATGTGACCCATGATCTAGAGTTGGCTGCCATAGTGCATGCTTTAAAAATGTGGAGGAATTACCTCATGGGTAGGATATTTGTACTTATGATAGACCACTGTGGGTTGAGGCACGTGTTTTATCAACCAAAACGCAATGCTAGACAAGCTAGGTGGATGGCTCTCCTTAGTGAGTTTGATTTCAAAATCAAACACATCAGAGGAAAGGAAAATAGGGTAGTTGATGCCCTTAGCAAAAGTGTGAAAATGATCCACCTGACAACAATGAGCACCTGTAAAACGAATGTCAGGGAGAGAGTCTGGAATGCGTAGGAAACATATGCATTCTTCAAGACCATGACATCATACCTAAAGCAAGAGCCCACAGGGCTAAAGTATGAAAGCTATCAGATGTTGGATGAAGGTCTACTGAATTATAGAAACATATTGTATATCCCAAGTTGTGACGACTTGAAGATGTTCATATTGGACCAACTACACTAGAGACCATATACTGGTCATCTAGGTTATTAGAAAATGATTACGGCCACTAGAAAACAATTCTATTGGCCTAGATTGAAAAATGACATAGCTGATTATTTAGCTAAGTGTCTAGAATGATAGCAAGTTAAGGCAGATCACCAGCACCCAGCATGGTTGTTACAACCTCTACCAATTCCATAATGGAGATGGGAAACCATCTCCATGGATTTCATCACTGGATTACCAAAACCGACCAAGCATAATGATGCCATCATGGTAGTGGTGTACAAATTGAGCAAGTCTGCTCACTTTGTCCCTATCAAGTCAACTTGTAAGGCATTATATATTGCCAACATATTCATGAAGGAGATATTCAGACTGCATTGCATGCCTAGGGAGATTATAGCTAACATAGACACAAAGTTTACTTCCAGCTTTTGGAAGTCCTTAATGGTTGGTTTTGAGACTAAATTTTTGTTTAGCACAACCTACCACCCTCAAACTGATGGACATACAAAAAGATTAAACTAGATATTAGAAGACATGTAAGGATGCATGCAATGCATCATCCTAATAATTGGGAAGACTATCTGCCATTGGTATAATTTGCCTACAACAACGGTTATCAAGAGTCATTGAAGATGAGCCCTTTCAAGCCCTCTATGGTAGACAATGCAAGATTCCAATCAGTTGGAGTAATCTAGTGGATAGAATTACAATCAGACCCGACATGCTGAAAGAAATGGAACACCAAGTGATTCAGATAAAGCAAAATCTGAAAATTGCTCAGGATAGACATAAGAGTTACGCCGATAGAAATAGAACTCCTAGAGAGTTCAAGACAGGAGACCATGTCTATCTCAAATTTAGGCCCAAGAAGAGTTCCTTGAGAATGGGAGCTTGTGCCAAGATGACATGTTGATATTGTGGACCCTTTGAAGTCTTAGATAGAGTGGCACATGTAGCCTATAGGCTAGCACTCCCTCCCATAGTAATGACACATAATGTTTTCCATGTTTCATTATTGAAGAAACATGTACATGATTCTAATCATATAATTGACTGGTCTGTGATCTAGGTGGAGCCGGAGGGAGAATTCCTTCCATAACCTTAATGCATACTAAACAGGAAGGAAACCTCACTCAAGAACCGAACCATTTCACAGGTCAATGTGTAGTGGAAACACTTTGGCCTAGATGAGGCTACGTGGGAAATGGAGGATGCCATGAGACATGCATATCCATTTTTGTTTAATTCTGTATATACAGAGCATGTTGATAGATAGAACATCGAGGACGATGTTCCTTTAAGGGGGAGGGAATTGTAACACCCATGTTTCCCCCAGTTTGTAAATATAATTATATGGGCCAAGAGACTATGGAAAACTCAATATGTGTGAATGTTTGATTTGATGGACCTTTGTATAAAAGGTCAATGAATGTAAATTTTGTTATTTACTAGAAAATGGATAAGTGTTGCATGCCTGTTGAAAGGGCGGTGTGCTAAGAGAGACCACGAATGTTATGAAAGATATGGTGAAGGGGACCAAGAATGGTTGCGTTAACCTCCACCAAACTAGTACCTTACTGGATTTAATTGCTTAGGACCAGAAGAATCCTCTGACCCAGGAATGAATTACAATCGAGCTGGTGTTACAAGGGAAAAACTCTCTATGGCCAAGGGTAAACCACAACAGATAGGTATGACTGCAGAAATCAACTCAATTCCAACATATGCTATATAAACTAATGTGCAATACAAGGAAGAGGCCTACCTCGATCCAACGTTTGATGTTGTTCCACCGTTGAGCACTTTGACCCAAAGCTTTATGCCTGCAAGAAGTTCTCGACAAACAAGCAGAGCAAGTACATAGTAATAATATAAAATGGGTTAGCAAATTAGATAACATAATCCATTAATAAACATTACAAACATGCCCATGGATAATAATCATATATTTGCAAGATATCAATAGGATGGGAAAGGAGTATTTCTATTAATAATTGATCAACATAAGTGACAACATTACATACTTCTGTGTTGGCATGGTTCGAAACCAAGAAACCAAGTTCCTTCCAACTGGGTATCCACCACTTCAATCCTCCACCAAAGGCAAGCTCATAGGAAAGAGGCAATGAGGTCCTCTCAACAATAGGGAAAGAGCTTGGGGGCTGAACACTGTGTTCAGACTTGAGGGACAAAGGGATGCAAACTCAATATGAAGTAATTTCTCCAGAGTAACTTTGCTCTCAAAGTTGAATGGTTTCTCCTCTTTTCCATAGCTCGAAATTGTGCTCTTATAGTCTTCAGAATGCAACTGAAGGGCCACGTTAGAACGTTTCCAGTATATGGAAGGCCAAGGATCAGAGATCTTCTGTCGTGACATGGAAACCCGACCTCATTTTGTATTTTCTGGCACAAATCTCGATATACACGAGTTGTAGTGGAGCAACAAGCATATACACATCTTGTATAACTGATAGGGAGCATATATGTGGAAAAATGTATATTTTTAGCTCTGCATTCATCAAAAAGGGATGATAAGTCTGCATAGGGAAATGGAAAAGGCCCTTTGTGCAAGATAACAATGGTGAGGTAAATCTTGCTATAACAACTGGTAGGTGGGAAGACCTCCTCAAGAGTTAACGAGGGGATGGGGCAGAGCACTCGTATGTAAGGATTTTAGACTTGACCACAGACTGGGAATTTGAGCCACATGCAATATTGCTGAGGAAGGCAAGAAAGGAAGGTGTGGTAGGCAGAGGAAGACATGCGAAGATTGCAGAGACGAGAGACTAAACTCTTGGGTTCAAGGAAGAACTAAGAAATGAGCATTTTCTGGTCGCAGGAAATGGCTAGCAAGGTTATGATACAAACTGATAAACGAGGCTACTAAGTTATTGAGGAAGTACTCAGGCGGTCCTCCTTGCTTGGTATAGTGAAAGCCATTGCCAACATCCCGCGGGAGGGGGAGAGTAACCTCTGTTCCTACTGCCGCTGAGCCAGAAGAAAGGTTTATATCTCAGAGCATCATGTTCTAGCTCGAGGGTGGCTAGTGGTAAATCCGTTAATAGTGACTGAGCCTATGGCTGGGTGGAAACAAGCACCCTTTGTAGCAGTCGCTTCACGTTATCTCGTCCTGATAAGTGTTTTCATTCTATATGCAATGAATTGGGAATAATGGATGCATGCATGTATTTATATATCTATAAATGATTTATGTATTGAAATAATTAAGTTATGTGTATGCGTTTGTCTTCTTATGAACTTATGCTTCTGATTGATTGTCTATGTGCCCCAACATAGCTTTCAAGGTGCCTTGGGACATAAACCTATAGGACGACTGAGATAGAAAGTATTGCATCAATCTGGCCCTGTCCGTCTAAAGAGACTATCCCCTTCAGACACTTTGTTGTGTGACCGAGATATCATGCCTAAGAACTTAACAGTTTCATGATGAAGCTCAGGAAGGATAGTGAGATTTAAGTCTTGGAAGGGAAGATCCGTTCATCTAGACGACGAGATCTATTCGGGAGAACCCATATGACCAATACCTAGGAACCTTAGGTTAAGCCTAAGGGAGATAAGTCCTTTTGGCTTCGGAGCTTCGGAAGTCCGGGACTTTGGAGTATTGTCAACCATCATAGTCATAAACTGGTTGAAGGTGACCGAGAGTTACGGTTACCCATAAGGTTGACCGAC